>CM076578.1:861713300-861889595 GCA_034641835.2 Pinus albicaulis
TACTTTCTTAGGTTTTTGGGTTTAATATTATTAATACATTAATAAATATTATTAATAAATATTATAATATTGTTAATATATCAATAAATATTAATATTATTAATATTCATTATTCATTATATTATTTATTATATTATTAATAAATATTATAATTTTATTAATATATATAAATTATTTTGGTGATTTTAATCTTAAATATATAATATTTATTGATATATAATATTTATTGATATATAAATTTACGTGCTCGGTAGTGGATATAGGCCTATCGACTTATATCAATCACATTGGTGAATGTTGTTGTAAATCTATTTTATATATGCGTATCGATGTTTATCAACCACATTAGTAAATATAATGTGGTTGGTCAAATTTGTATTTTTACCAACAAATTCATACTAATTTGTATTTTTTATATCATTCCAATTTTATATGTGTAAAATTTAAAAAAAAACATCTATAACAAAAATTATCGTGTTATGGTGTTATGCTCTACAATGATAGACTCATTGCAACCATTGGTGAACTTTACATTGAGCCCTCATTGACAAAGGCTGGGAGGGTAGACAACGCAACGACGTTTCAAGCTTTAGTCTCCTCTATCAAGAAAAAACCAAGCATAAAGCCCCATTCTCATTTCATAAAAAAGTAGGAGGTTAGACCTACTATGGTGTTGCTTACTAAATTCTGCCGCATCTTGTCACCATTTTGGATCACGCTCTATTTGGTAAGTTGTAATATTTCCTATTTTAAATGAAATTTTTTCATGGTATTTACCTTGTTATTTTTTCATGGTATTTGTCTTGAATTTTCAAGGGAAAATAATAAAATGAGATATCTATAGTATCTATTAAACCTATAAAATAGGATAAAAGATAGGCATTGAGGATCATTAGAGTTTATCTATCTTACTGTATTTCTCTTGAAAACTTGACTTAGCATTGAAGTTTGATCCGAGGAACAAAAACCTAGTGAGTGTTATTTTTATTTTGTCCACCAGTGTTCTCTTTTAACAAGTAATTATTCATACCATAAATTTATTGTATGGGCATGTAGTATTTCTTTCAATAATAATATAAATAAGGTTGCATTATTTTAAATCCCTTCTGTTCTATGTTTGACTTCTAAGTATTTGTAAGTATTTTATTTAGAACACTAAAATATTCTAGATCTCTTAATAATTTAGTCAATAGGAATCTTAAAATGTTATAAGAGTTGTGCTTTAGCTTGTTGGATAATCATAACTTCATGAGATTCTTCTCACCCTAGCTAACAATCTCCATCTTTGGTGGTATATGGTATCATTATCATATTTTTGGTTTATAATGTTAATAATCTCATTGGCTTATTAATATATTATGTTTAAAATACTCATTCTTATGGTTTATTAATTTATTAGGTTTTTTAGTTTAAAATATCAATTCTTACGGTTTATTAATCTCTTGTGTTTTTAATATTGATCCCTTATGTTTATAATATTTATCCGTTGGGTTCACCAATTCCTTTGGTTTATAATATTTAAACCTTTGGTTTATGATGACATTGGGTTTGTATTATTAATTATCGCTTGGGTTTATTAATATCTTTAGTTTAAAATATTAATTGTTACGGTTCATTAATCTATTAGATTTTTTGTTTTTAAATATTGTTTCATATGCTTTATTAATCTCTTGAGTTTAATATATTAATTGTTAGAGTTTATTACTTTCTTAGGTTTTTGGGTTTAATATTATTAATATATTATTAGTTCTTTTGGTTTATTAATAATATAACCATCTATGATATTAATATATTAATAAATATTATTAATATATCAATCAATATTATTAATATATATAAAATATTTTTCTGATTTTAATCATAATTAATATATTGATAAATATTCTTATTAATATATAATATATATATTTCAAGTTAATATAATAAAATTATTATACATAATATTTATTTATTGATATATAAATTAATGTGTTGGGTAGTGGATATAGGCCTATCGGCGTATATCAACCACATTGGTAAATGTGGTTGTAAATCTATTTTATATATGGCTATCAGCGTATATCAAACACATTAGTAAATATAATGTGGTTGTGCTAGTTATTATGATGACTAATGTTTTACGGTGGCTAGAATATACATTAGGAGAAAAAAAAATATAAAGATAAAAAACCATCAAAAATACTACGAGAGTATTAAAAAAACTTATTAAGAAATATCATAAATATAAATAGTAAATGTGGATTTATAAACAACCAATCTATCAAGTAAACTAAAGACAATTAAATTGGATAGATAAATGATTTATTTAAATAATGAATATTATTAATAAACTATAAGTAAACTTAAAGACAGTTTGGATAGATTAATAATTTATTTAAAAAATAAATATTATTAATAAACTATAAATAGTACACATTAATGGATGTATAAAAAATAAGTGCTTTCTTTAATAAATACTTAAAAATATTAATTAAAAAATAATATAAATTGATATGCATTACTTTTTGTTGTGTCTCGACGCATTATGACTCATGTCATGTCTACAAAAAATAATCAAAATAATTTTTATTAACATTGGCAATGAACTTGAATCTTAAATTATATATAACATTTTAATCTTATTAATGGATCAAGATTAATTATTAAAATAAAACTATGTAATAACATATAATGTGAATGGAGAGTAATTTATCTCATCTCTAATAAATTTTAATAGTCCCTTTTATCATATTAAAATTTCAAATTAGGTAAAATACTAAACATATTTACTCACATTTACTAATGTTAATGTCATCTAGTAGATGAAATGAAAAAGGTTAATTCAACACAAAGAATCACAAATCTTGCTCTAATATCTTTTGATATTTATTTTAATTAAATATTTATAAAATGAATCTACATTAAATATATATCTATGAATATTAAACATGAAGACATAAATATTTCCTCAAAGTTATAAATTTGAAAATATTAATTTAAGGTGTAGTTTTATTATAATTATTTTTATCATACCATAAAAAATATTAAAATCTAATATTAATATTATTAAATTTAATAAATTTAGATTAATAAAATATTAAATTTAATATTATATATATATATATATATATATATATATATATATATATATATATATATATGGAAGAACAAAGACATAAATAATATAGGTGGAGAGATAGAGTGTAGTATTCCCAATTAGTAGCAGCTAATTGGAAATATTAATTTTGACTAATTTTGCCTTTATAAAGTTAAAATAAAAATAAAGTGGGTGATAGGAGAATATAAATCACTAAAATAAACTGCACTCCCTAGTAGACTCAACATTGTGACTTAAGTGGGCCAAGGGGGGCCAAGAGACCATGTAGAGGGGGACCCACTTAGATCACGTGGGCCATGACAACGTAGGTTGAGTTGGCAGCATGGGGCCAAGAGAGGCTACATTGGAGATTATGGGCCTAGGGTTTGAGAGAGAGGCCAACGTTATAAAAGGAGGAGAGCCTCCTCATTTTGGTCATTCGATGTTTATGATATCGAGCTGGTCACTTCGACTTCTTGAGCACGCTAGTTGTTTAGCTAGTCTGCAGCACTGTTTAGTGCACCAAGTATCTACGTTCAGAGATCTCACCCTCATCCCCGGGAGACTTCTAGTGCATGATCAGGTGAGATAGTCCCATCAGTATTTTTGTAGGAGGATAAATTTGTGGCTTGGTGGTGGATCTGGGCATCTAGTGACTGCGCAGTCTTGAGAGGGAGGACGCAGTCCATTTCTTGGGAGCTCCAGATTGGGTTTCTTTTGGAGGTTTAAAGATTTGAGATTGGGCAAGGGTCCAGCCCTTGCCTATTGGAGTATTTTGGCAGAGTTTGAGGCAATGTTTTGGTGGATTCCCTTTAGTGTTAGTGCGGAGCCTTGAAGGATAGCATTCATCCTCAAGGGGGTGATTTTCGGGGGTTGGCTATTTTAGAAACGCTCTCTAGGCTTTTCTGGGTTTGGTGAGTAGAGATGGATTGCAGAGTTTCATATTTTTCCGAGTAGGGGAGCAGCCCCAAATACTCATTTTGGTTCCAGTAGTAGCAGCAGCATAGCAATTCTCCGGCAGCTTGGACACAGATCAGAGAGAAGCCGTTTCTTGTCATTCTGAAATATTTTCTTCACTTTCCTGGTGCAAGTTTAGGTGCCATCACTCTGATCACCTATTGTACTCATTTCTATTCTCAGTATAATAAAATGGCTTAGATTTCTCTCTATATTTCTGAGTATCTATTACATGTTCTACATATGCTACTGTATGCTTGCACTACTATTATTTCTCTCTTTGAGCATTCCAAATAGTATACCACTTGGTGTGTTTTTCCCATACTCTTAGACAGAGTCTAGAAAGGGCCAGGTAGCCTCTAGATCTCACCTGTTTTTTAGAGGTGATATATCTGGTAAATGCCCTCCCAGTCCATCTCTGGTTGGTGTTTTCTTGTGTTTGAGAGATATCCCTGAAAAGGGATATTATAGTGGTATCAGAGCTCATAGGCTTGGCTTTGCCTATGGAGCAAGTTGTCTATTACACTGGAAGAGAAGTCATGGGGATATTTTTCTATGAACAAAGAAGGTAGGCAGAATCTTACCCACCAAAGGCAGTAGAGGTGGAAAATATGGGGGTCTCACAACAGTGTGACCAGCACTTACCATCTTTCAGTAGGCCAACCAAAATCACGATGCCTACATTCTTACCTCCAGCACCAAATGATCAAGGTAGGTGGCATGATCATATACCCTTTGGAGATTATTTCCGCAAATGGCAGTCCATGGGGGAAAAATTCAGAGTGGCTTTTCCCTTCAGAGATTACAGTTAGCTCAGGCAGGATGAAGGAGGAAGAAAAAGTGGGGGGTCTAGCACGCAGAGTTCAGAGTTGCAGCGTACCACTGGGAGGTCACCTTTTCCCACGTATGATGCATCCACTGATTGCACAGTTTGGGATCGGGTGGAAATGCTGGATACCTCTTTCCAACTTGACAGAATAATGGAGGGGGAAGCCATCAAAATGGCTACCTCGCACTTGGAGGATGAGGGCACACAGGATCATGGGGAGCATGTGGATACACCCAATATAACGCAGGGGTCACCTATGTTGGAGACTTCTTTGACCATATCGGTTGACATATTAGTAGAGAGAGTAGAGCTTACCCTAGTATTTCCCTCCATTGAGGTGATGACCAGGGTAGTGTCCGAGTTTTCGGGTGGTAGCAGTGCACGGCAGATGGGTGCGAGGCCAGGAGATGCATCCACCTTTGATGAGGCACTAGGATATACAGAGGTATTCGATGATGTTCGCGCACAGCAGTGCCATCAGCTTCAAGGCGACCTTCTAGTTTTGAAAGGGAAGGCCACATCATTATGAGAGGCTATTTTGTTACAGAATGAGGAGCTAGAGGGCATGAGAGTGGTTTGTACCGAGTCAGCGGCCAAGTTGGCCCACATTGGGGAACGACTAGATTCCCTAATGATACAGATAGAGGGCACATTGGAGTGTCAGAGAAGCCCCCTTCAGGCATGCATAGACAAGGTTAGCAACATTATTGGGTCACCTCTTTCCATTGAAGAGAGAGAGGTAGAGCCACCTAGTCAGATCTCATACATTGACTTGGTTAGCGGGATGAGATGATCAGAGTTGCACGGGGTACAACATCCACATGTTGAGGTGGGATGGCGAGAGATTTTGAGTTGGTACTTGGTGGAGGGGGTTATGATGATGGTGGTGGACCCGGGTGTAGTTCAGCAGGAGTTTCCAGGCGCTGGGAATATAGGAACCCCAGATTGGCATTGGGATCTAAGCGGGACTACCTGTCGTTTCCCAGGTAGGTCAGTTAACTATGTCTTGGAGGGTACATTTGGCCTAGCAGTAGATCATGCACATTCGCTAGGGGAGTTTCGGTCAACTCAAGTGGCCAACCAGTTTATGGATAGACTCCCTAGGTTGTCTTGGTATGAAACTTATACACGGGATCACAGGGTGGTCAGCCTACCTTGGCAGGAGCTTGTCGGAGGAGGTGGCATTGGCAGGCCACTAGATGGCACCTTGTATGGGGCCAAGGATTCTTCAACTTTGTCTGGGGCACACAGGACGTAGCGGAGCTGAGCAGTGGTAGTATCACTACTGACACATAGGGAGATTCACTTCTCGGACCCCTCGGGGAGGAATTGGAGTGATGATCCATTCGTCGGCGGGTATAGTAATGAGACAGTGGAGAAAATGATATAGATTGGGGGTGGTCTGACATGTAGAGGCATAGATCTAGGTCATCACATCCAGGGATGTGTGGGAGCCTCTAGCAGTGAGTAGTGGACTACTAGTGGACATGGTGGTGCACAGTAGTATGTGGGACCTCATTGTGGAGTAGGAGTGTCTTAAATCACATTGAGAACATGCGGGGAGTGACCGATGCCTGGACACAGACAGGACACGAGATGGTATAGGGTGGTACAGCAGTAGCAGGGGGTATCCAGTAATATACAGGGGTATGCCTTAGTGTGCAGTGGCATGTCGAGGAGTACATGGGTGATCGGTGGTATGCGAGGGTGTATGGTGCTACACAGCAGGGTCTTAGAGCATTGCCTCCAGGGAGACTCACATACAGGGGCATCGGGCTTACCTTTGGGGGTATTTCACCCAGGATCGATGGGGAGACAAATGAGTGATACTTGATGATATTTGTGGTGACTCACGCACTTGACCCTCTTCTACATCACTTACAGGCACAATCAACTTTTTCATTTCCCTTTGGCACTTTGGGCATGAGTAGCAGTGTATGCAAGGCTCACCCAAGCTATTTGGATGACACTCAACATACTAGGGAAGAGAATTCTCAGTAGTGGCACTGGGTTGGGGCACTAGTTGACAGCCACAGGTTAGGGGATGAGATGATCCTCTATAGGGGTGGCACATCATTCATCGCTAAGCCTACGATTGGGGAGCAGGTCATGAGGGAGACATGTGTCACTCTTTTCTCAGGGCATGTTGAGACCATGCATGAGCAGAGGATACTGCATACAGTAGAGCTAGCATCCCAGTATGTTTCTGGGCTCAAAATAATGTATTTACACATTATCGAGAGGGTGGATGGCATATTAAATGCAGATGAGGTGGCGGAGGTAGAACAGGAGGGCATTCCTTTTGTATGCCAGGATCAGGACTCTTCTTTATATGATTCCATAGGATCAGTTGCGAATGCTTCTAGGGAGTGAGAGAAGTCATGCAGAGATGATGACAGTAGACTGGAGCTACATTCCAGTGTCCAGGGTGAGCAATCAAGGGACTCTACAGGAGATACTTTGGGCGATGAGTCACTTGTGATGATTCAGCCAGAGCAACATATGATAGTGTATGAGTTAGCAGAGGAGGATAATATGCTCATCATGCATGATAGTCCTTTGGGGGAGAACCAGATGGAGGCTCACATCAAGTCTGTGATGGATATGTAGCTAACCTTGGGGTAATCCATTAAGGAGAAGCAGTCAGATGCACTGACATCGTGTACAGTGACAACAGTTGTAGATCCATATCCTCTAGAGATCTTGGAGGTTGATGGGATATTTCTGCAGGGGGATAGGGGACGACATGAGCTTCACATTCCCATTGAGAGGGATGAGTTTTTGGAGATGGTGGAGCATCCATATTTGGGCTGACACATTTATGAGGTATAGATAGATGTACGTACATTCGGCCGAGCTGCAGTACTTTTAGTGAGTAGTACTCTATAGGAGTACATCAATGGGGCTTGCAGCACATCTTGCCCACTTTAGCCCATTATAGAGAGAGAGGCTTCTTTCTACAGGAAGCTTTAATTGGCAGACAAGGTAGAGCAGTGTGATTTGATTACGGGCTGGCGACAACACTCCAGGCGTGTACCGTGTATAGTTGTTGCTACATTAGATTCTTCTTCTAGGATAGATTGGCAGGAGACCATGAGTTGGTACCCTCTTGATGGTATGATTTTCTTCGTAGGCAGCATAACAGAGCAGGGGCCCTTAGACATAGCCGATGTTACAGATTCCAGCTGGTAGTGGGGCCTAGGTCATCATTTCTTTAGCACGCCATCCCGATTTCAGGAGGGCAGGATCATCATGGGATTGAGTCAGGACTTAGATTGGAGAGAGGTGATGAGTTGGTATGCAGTTGGTGGGGCATCTTATATAGTTAGATTTATAGCACAGCATGAGCCAGGGAGCATTGATGCTTGCTGGCGGACTTCACTTCATGGGGCATCAGCTATAGCTAGAGGCAGTGCCCAAACTGAGCCGTGGGACTTGGATGATGATTGGCCATAGTAGCGTTAGGATCCGAGAGGATTTTTTTTCGCTGGTACAGTGAGAGATCAGTTTTGGATCCCGACACTAAGAGATCCCTCCATATCAGGGTGATACAGAGGACAAGGAAGATTCAATGGTGCATTTGGGACCCAGGAACATTTTATAGTGATGGTGGGGAGCATCAGCTAGAGCGGATGCTTGTTCAGGAATTTCTTGAGGACAAGCAATTTTTGGTGGGGAGGATTGTAATATTTCCAATTAGCAGCAGCTAGTTGGAAATATTAATTTTGATTAATTTTTTCCTTTATAAAGTTAAAATAAAAATAAAGTGGGTGAAAGGAGAATATAACTCACTAAAATAAAGTGCACTCCCTAGTAGACTGAATGTTGTGACTTAAGTGGGCCAAGGGGGGACAAGAGACCACGTAGAGGAGGGCACACTTAGACCACGTGGGCCATCACAACGTAGGTTGAGTTGGCAGTGTGGGGCCAAGAGAGGCTACATTAGAGATGATGGGCCTACGGTTTGAGAGAGAGGCCAACGTTATAAAAGGAGGAGAGCCTCCTCACTTTGGTCATTCGATGTTTATGATATTGAGCTGGTCACTTCGACTTCTTGAGCACGATGGTTATTTAGCTAGTGTATAGCAATTTTTAGTGCATTGTGTGTCTCTGTTTGGAGATCTCACCATCAGTATTTTTGCAGGAGGATCTAGTTGTGGCTTGGTGGTGGATCAGGGAATCTAGTGACTATGCAGTCTTGAGAGGGAGGATGTAGTAAATTTCTCGGGAGCTCTGGATTGGGTTTCTTTTGGAGTTTTTAGCTTTGAGATTGGGCAAGGGCCAACCCTTTCCTATTGGAGGATTTTGGCAGATTTTGAGGCAATATTTTTGTGGATTCCCTTCAATTTCAGTGCAGAGCCTTGGAGGATATCATAGATCTTCAAGGGTGTGATTTTCGAGGGTTGGCTATTTCAGAAACACTCTCTGGGATTTTTTGGGTTTGGTGAGTAGAGGTGGATTCCATAGTTTTAGCTTTTTCCGAGTAGGGGAGCAGCCCTAAATACTCATTTTGGTTCCAGTCATAGCCGCAACACAGTAGTTCTCTGGCAGCTTGGACACAAATTAGAGAGCAGCCATTTATTTTCATTCTGAGATATTTTCTTCACTTTTCAAGTGCAAGTGTAGGTGCCATCACTCTGATCACCTATTGTACTCATTTCTATTCTCAGTGTAATAAAATGGCTTATCTTTCTCTTTATATTTTTGAGTATCTGTTACATGTTCTACATATGCTATTGTATGCTTGCACTACTTTTATTTCTCTCTTTGAGCATTCCAGATAGTATACCGCTTGGTGTGTTTTTACCATACTCTTAGACAAAGTCCGGAAAGGGCCAGGTAGCCTCCAGATCTCACCCTCTTTTCACAGGTGATATATCTGGTAAATGCCCTCCCAGTCCATCTCTGGTTGGAGTTTGCTTGTGTTTGAGAGATATCCCTGAAAATGGATATTACATAGAGGTAGAAACAAGGGAGATATGGAGATAAAATGGAGAGGAGAGATGAGAAATGATGAGATAGAGAGAGAGAGAGAGATGAGTGATAAAGGGAGAAAAGGGTAGGGGAGAGAGAGAAAGAGAGGAGTGACAAAGGGAGAGAAGGGTAGGAGAGAGAGAGGGAGACACAAAGATGAAGGGGGAGAGAGGGGGCGATAGGGACAAGGTTGGAGAGAAAATATAGCGGGAGATATGGGGAGATAGGGACAAGGTTGGTGAGAAGAGAAAGAGAAAGAGAGAGATTGTGGAAGAGAGAGGGAGGTAGGAGAGAACAAGGGAGAGGGAGGTAGGAGAGAAAAAGATAGAGGAGAAGTAATAGAGAGAGGACTTGAGAAAGAGTTGGAGAGATGCAAGGATGAAGAGGGAGGGAAAGAGATATGGGGTTTGAGGGGTAGAGAGGGAGTGGAGAGAGAGAGAGAGAGAGAGCGAGAGAGGGAGTGACAAGGGAGAGATGGAGATAAATTGCTGTGTATTGTTTTGGGGGGGGGATAAATAAACAAAGAAGGAGAGATAGAGGGAAGGGGAAGAGAAGGAGAGAGGAGGGATATAGTGAAAAATTTGGAGGGTGGGGAGAGACAAAGGCTGGGGGAGAGATATAGTGAGTTGAGAGAGAAAGGGAGAGAGAGGAAGGAAGAGGGAGAGAACATGAGAGAGAGGAGAGAGAGAGAGATAGAGAGATGGAGCTGGAGGGAAAGAGAGGTGGAGGTAAGAATAAATAAATAGAGAGATAAATTTTGATAAGGGGGATAGAGGGAGAGGGAGAGAGGATAGAAGTATTAAAGAGAGAGACAGAGAGAAGGGGAAGAGGGAAGGAGAGATATACAGATATGGAGAAGGAGTGTGTATGTTTTAAGGGTGATATATAAAGAGCCGAAGGGGAGGCATATGGAGATAGAGATATAAGTGGGAGGTGAAGAGTGGAAAGAAAAGAGATATAGAGAGAGGGAGGGAGATGTATACAGATATGGAGACAGAGTGTGTGTGTGTTTGGGGTGGTGAGATAGAGAGATAAATAAGGATAGATTTGGGATGGGAGAGGTGATAATATTTCTTGTACTATATGCATTGATTTCAGTGGACATGATGATTTCTAATCCTATTTGATTGTTTTCACTAGATGCATTGATTTTAGTGGATATGTTTATTTCCAATTATATTTGTTTGTTTTCACTAGATGCACTCATTTTAGTTTAGATGTTTATTTCTAATCCTATTTTATTTCTTGCTCTAGATGCATTAATTTCAGCGTAAATGGTGATTTCTAATCCTACTTGATTGCTTCCACTTAATTATATTTTATTTCTTGCACTATATGCATTACTTTCACCAATTAATTACTAATAGTCAATTAAAAATATTCAAAATATATTCAAAGTTACATATATTCAAAATTACTAATACATTAATTGCATACAACAATGTATTCAAAATATTTATAAGATGAAAATGCATATTTATAAACATCGAAAAAAGTGAAACTATTCTAGAAGGAGATGCCATAACTGTTTGGAGAAACAAATAACGTAATTATTTTACAAATATCGTAACTAGTTAAACAAAAATAAAAAATTCATTGTTTCTTGACTTTGCAAAATAGACTATAGATAAAAACAATCATCAAAATATTATTGAACATAAACAAAGAGAAATTATTTCAATAATGATCTTGACACACTAAATTATTAAAACTACACTTCAAGATATATTTTCTAATATTTGGAGGAACATTATTTAGAATTACTTAGTTGTCAAAAGTTGTGATACATAAAATTAAATGAAATAGATGTGCAATATCAATCTTCCAGCAAACTATTGACAACACTGTCTCCCATCTTCATCACCAACTAATTACTAATAAACAATTACATACACAAAAAGATAAAACACAAAAAATCTAACATTTACAAACATTGCCATCCAGATCCAAACACATAAACGCACAAACCACTCAAATAATCCAAACAAAGGTGTACAAACCATTCCAGGAAAGAAACACATACCAAAATAAAGAAGATAATAACATGGTCATTCCAAGCCAAGAAAACATAATTGGAATTTTGAATCTTATCTCAAACATATACATAATAATGATAATCTAAGAATGTGAAATTGTTGCCCTCAAATGGACCAACTTAGATCCATCTAACACTAGACCTATCATGCGCCAAGAGGTATCAAATACTTCGAGGTGAAAAACTTTCCTCAAGTTCTACACACCAAAAACAAGGTTTACACTTCGAGGGATCGATGCCTCTCTACACATGATAAATCCAATGTTAGATGGATCTAATATGGTTTTTAATAGTAGTATAGATACCAGTAAAATAGATAATGATAAGTACTTCCTTCAACGACTCACACATATTTTCTCACCCTTGATGATATGGTTGGATGGGAAATGACGCCTTTTAGTATTGAATTTCCCACCTTGATTTTGGACATGGACATTTCTTGGTAAGCTACATCCTTGAAGTTCTCAAAATTATTGGAATTGATATGATCATCCTTTTAGGCATATTTAGAAGTTGAATTGATGGGTGGTATAAATTCGAGAAGAATTGTGACATATACATAATCATTGAAGTGATAGCGATAAAGCACATTCTCTGATCATTTTTTTCTTCGTGCCAAGTTTCATGCTTCAATATAGGTTCATGGAAAGTTTAAAAATAACAAATCATGAAATTAACATACTATGGCAGTGGTGAACTTCAAATGGAATGACATTCAATGATATGCCAAATTTCCAGCTAATTTTCATATAATTCTCAAATAATTCCTTTAGAAGTCACTAATCATTCACATTTCTAGATTTATTTTGTATCTACCTTAGTCCATTTCAATGTGTAGCCACAACATATTCTCTATATATTTTTTAAATTTGGCAGTTATTCTTCTTCACTAGGAGCTCATTTGGGTGTAATACCTAGACTAAAGAACTACCATATTATCATAGTCGAAAACATCAAATGGACACATGCTAGTCGAAAACATCAAATGGAAACATGCACTTGTATTTTACAAACTCTCATCTTACTTTGTAGGTGAGTTGATCTATTCATGCTAAAGGAAACACCTTTTAGAGAATTCCTTTAGCTAAGTTGTTGAAGTCACTTGAAACTTTCACCCAATTTTATCAGCAATCTCATTAGCATCCAATCTAAGAACTTGAAAAATTGCAAGGAGTTTCTTTTTATTGGGGAATATCCTCTCATTTAATCGGTTGTCTTGAACTCAAATTTTTTTTTCCCAAATTAGTATCTATACATGAGCTTAATGTCATGAAAACTTCTACAACACTATTTTTATTGATATATAAGTTAATTGCATTAATTCATAATTTCATATGAACGAGTTTTTTTTTTTTTTACTGGAATGAATTTCTTAATGGTTCTTTTTTCAGTCGATTAGCAATCAATCAAAAATGATCCCATTTACAATCATTCCTGAAATCATATATAAAATAATTTCCTTACGGATTAGACCACTTCTACATTTTTATTTGTTTAATAATTTTTTGTTGAGTATTTAAGGTAACCTTTGAAATGGTTGGTGGTTTATTAGATTGTGTGAATAATAAATGTCTTCAACCATGTCTTCAACCATGTAGAGGTTTCATCACCATGTAAACTTTTACAATGGTTTGTTCCAATTTTCAATATATAAATCGCTGATATATAGAAGAAGTTATAATACAAATTTTAATTTTTGCTACCAAGAGATGTAAATCCTGTAATATTGAGGGGGAAATGAAAAATAATAAAATAGTCTATTTTTAGTGTTAATGAAATTCAAAATGTTTATTTACAATTTCATATATGATGCTCTCGAAGGAAACATTGGAGATATAAAACATCATCAATTGTGTTGAGAATGCAGCAAGATGATGGAGCTTAGTGAAATGAAGTCGCCTTCACTAAGTGGGCCCGCAGGCAAATTCTGGCGCAAAGTCTATTTTTAGACTATGTCTATTTTTAGACATACGGAGCATGATTCAGAGATTCCAGTTGGATATTCTTGAAGCATGCGACATGTTGGTAAAAATAGATGAGACTCTTATTTTTAGGTTCCAGGCTATTTTTAGACTGCCTCTCCTAAAAATATGGAAGTCAAATATTATTTACCCTTAATAATATTTTGACTATAAACAACAGTTTACTCTCTTGGAGCACTTCAGTTCGAGTCATGGAGGTGGCTCATGCAACTGACAGAGGAATCACATGGTTCCTAGGGTTTGATGGCATCTTGCATGGTTGACTTCAGTTGGACTTCAGTGGCAGAAGTTTTGGAGGAGTTAATGAGACAGATAGTGGAGTTGTGTTCTCTTTATTTTAGTTGAACTAGTTGAGATTAGTTTAACTAGCTAATCAATTAGTTATGAGTGGAGTGAATTAAATATTATTTAATTCATTAATTAGTAACTCATTATTCAACTCAAGAACACATCAGCTCACTACAGTGCATGATCAGTTCAGTGGAGACCAGTGAAAGAGGTAGATGAAAGGGTGGAGTTAGCTATCAGTGGCGACATCAGTTGTGCATGAGATTTGCACCACACTTGGAGGAATTTTCCATGACAATTGCGCAGTCAAGCCAAGGAGATTCGAACCTTGGATCTCTACATAGACAGGCCATGATTGCGCAATAGAGGCAAGGCAATTAGCAGTGAGTTTTGAACCAGTAACCTGTTCAAAACTGAGTTAGATTGTGTGTGACTTTATGAGAAAGTACTGAGTACTTGTGAGGAGTATTGTACTTGTTTGGTTACATGATTTCTCCATTATAATATACACAATAGTTGCGGGGTTTTCAGCTATAGGCTTTCCCCATACATACTGAGTTAATGTGTGATTGATTTGATGTGAGATTGCTTCTATTATTTCCGCATGTGACAATTAATTGTAGATAAGATTATGTGTTATGCATGCAATTCGAAATTGATGTGTAATCGGGTTAATCTCCATTGAATAAGTGATTTATTCAAATAATTTCTACATGGTATCGGAGCAAGATTAATTGTCGAGATCTATTACGGTGATTGCAAACTTATTTCCTCGGACAGAGTCTGCATACGGGCCAGGAAGCCTCCAGATTCATCTTCAGAAAGTAGAAAAGGCAGTAAAAAGCTCCCTGCGCCTAATCTATGATTTGGAAATAATTTGTTCTCAAGTGTAGATCGGAAGCGGCAGAGCTTCGGAGTTTGGAATTCGAAATTTTGCAGCAGTTTTGTTTTCTTGGTGCCAGTGTTGAAAATGTCTTTCAACGGTTTGCGACTCGAATATGCTCTTGAAGGCAGTTCTAATTATGTTGCATGGAAGGATCGCATGGAGGCAGTATTAGAAGATAATGGTCTGAAGGAGTTCGTAGATACGGATGTCCAAAAGCCCACTGATCCTGCTGAAGTCGAAGCATGGCAAAAGAAGATGGCGAAATGTCGAAGGATCCCGTTGGAGGGCGTCAAGGATCATATTGTATCCAGCCTGCATGGAAAGGCTACTCCATATTTAATGTGGAAAGCTTTGACGGATCTATTCCAGAGTAAGAGCGACCAAAGGAAGCTGGCGCTCAAATATAAGCTCAGGAACATCAAGATGGAGAAGGGCGACAGTATCGCCAAATACCTCACGAAGTTCACTCAATGCAGAGATGAGCTGGGAAGTGTGAGGGTTACTGTCAAAGACGAGGACATGGTCGACCTGGCTCTCCTTGGTCTTTCGAAGGCTTGGAACTCATATCAATATAATGTTAATGGTCGGGAGAAGCTGCCGGGATGGGAGTGCCTTTGGGCGGATCTCATGCAGGAGGAGATAAGGAGGACTACTCGAGATGGATCTTCATCAAAGGGAGATGATGAAGAAAACTGCGCTTTGGTGTCCAAAGCAAAGAAGGGGAAGGGTAAGAAAACCTCTCATTCTGGTGCTAAGGGCAAGAAGCAAGATATGGCGAAAGTGAAGTGTTTTCACTGCCATGATCACGGACATTATGCTACCAATTGTCCAAAGAAGAAGAAGAACAAGCAAGCGGGAAGATCTGCAGATGGAAGCTTTGGCTTCACAGTTCGAGCTTGACTTTTCACTGATTGCATGCTTGGTTTCAAGTGTGATGGGATCGGTGTGGTTCTTGGACAACGGTGCGTCATTTCATATGACGGGAGATCGGGAGTTGTTCTCAGATCTGGAGAACAAAGATTTGGGTGTGCACATCGAGATGGGAGATGATGGTAGATACAGTGCGACTGGTATCGGTACCGTATCCTTTCAGAGGGAGTCTGGTAAACCCTTTGTATTAAAGGATGTCATGCATGTACCTGGATTGAAGAAGAACCTGATTTCAGTAGCGATGTTAGAAGATAAGGGGTATGTTGTGGTCTTCAGCGAAGGAAAAGCCTTCCTGCACAGTAAGACTACTGGAGAGACCCAGAAGATAGGGGTTCGAACTCAGAACCTTTATCAGTTGTAGGTAGATGACTGCGTAGCTATGGCATGCAAGGCGGGAGAAGTGGTGAGCCGGGATGATGAGGGCGAACTGTGGCACAGGAGATTGGGCCACCTTCACCATGGAGCTTTGAAGATTCTGCAGCAGATTTCTATTGGACTTCCTAAGGGCACTCTTGCGCAGTCAGATCAGTGCAAGGGGTGTACTTTAGGGAAGTATGTGAAAGCCACCTTTCACGAGAAGGATAGTCGCGCCACGACGATCCTTGAGAGAGTTCACACAGACGTGTGTGGTCCTTTCTCGGTTGCTTCGACAGCAAAGCACAAGTATTATGTGATCTTTGTTGATGATTTCTCTCGAAAGTGCTGGATCTTCTTCATGCAGAAGAAGAGCGATACATTCGCGAAGTTCTGTGAGTTTAAAGCACTGGTCGAGAAGGAGTCGGGGAAGAAGGTGATTGCTGTAAGGAGTGATAACGGTGGTGAATTCATCTCGGCTGAATTCAAGGAGTTATGCAGCGCAGAAGGGATTCGGAGAGAGCTCATCGCACCCCATAACCCACAACAGAACGGGGTGGCTGAGCGGAAGAACAGAACGATCGTGGGTGCTGCACGGGCGATGTTGCATGATCAGGGCCTACCCCTTCACTTGTGGGCTGAGGCATGCAATACAACGGTGTATGTGCAGAACCGTTGTCCTCACAAGGTTCTTGGCATGAGTACACCAGAGGAGGCTTATTCTGGCAAGAGGCCTGATATTTCCCATTTGCGGATTTTCGGATCTCCTGTCTACATGCATGTGATGAAGGATGCGAGAAGGAAGCTGGATCCAACTGCTGAGGTTGGAATATTTGTGGGGTACACTGATACACCTCACAACTATCGGGTGTATTTTTTAGACAGTCGAAAGACTGTTGTGCGACGGGATATAAAATTTCAGGAGGAGAAAGCCATGCGGTGTTCGCTTGAGAGGGAGCTACACTTGCATGCAGATGAGGAGCTGTTAGTTCCTAAGGAGGAGCTTCCGGATGTGGATCAGCCACAAGAGGAGGTTCGGGAGGTGGAAGAAACCACCCATGCAGCGCCAACCATCAGAGGGTGCATGCGCACTACAGAAGCTGAGCGACTGGCTCGGGATGCAGAGAAGGTTGTAGGACCACCTACAGCACAGCGCAGACAGAGACAATCACCGGATCGGTACATTGGATACATGGCTCTTGTGAGTCAATGTGTTGTGACGGAGCCATCCTCTTTTGAGGAAGCCGTGGAGGAACCCGCATGGGTTGATGCCATGATCGAAGAATATGATTCGATCATCAGGAACAGTGCATGGGAGATTGTCCCAAGACCGGTTGGGAAATCAGTTGTAGGTTCGCGATGGATCTACAAGGTGAATCAGGCGGCTGACGGGAGTGTGGAGAAGTACAAGGCGAGATTTGTCGCCCGTGGCTTCTCACAGATCGAGGGGATTGACTATGAGGAGACTTTTGCACCTGTCGCAAGGTACTCTTTCATACGGACGATCCTTGCTCTCTCAGCGCAGATGGGGTGGCACATTCATCAGATGGATGTGAAGACTGCGTTCCTCAATGGAGTTATTGAGGAAGAGGTGTACATAGAGTAGCCTGAAGGTTTTGAAATCTTCAGCAGTGAGTCGCATGTGTGCCGACTCAAGAGAGCACTGTATGGGCTGAAGCAAGCACCTCGTGCTTGGTACACTCGGATAGACAGCTACTTCACCGGGCTTGGATTCTCCAAGAGTGAGGCGGATCCAAACCTGTACGAGATTGTGGTGGAGGGGAAGCTGTTGATCATCGTACTGTATGTAGATGATCTGATTTTGACTGGCGACGAGCAGTTGATACTTTCATGCAAGGATGATCTTGCACGAGAGTTTGAGATGAAGGACCTGGGCATCCTTCATTATTTCTTGGGATTGGAGATTTGGCAGCGCAGTGGAGGACTGTTTGTTTCTCAGGGCAAGTATGCTCGGGAGATTCTGGAGAGGTTCAACATGCAAGGCTGCAAGCCTGTTGACACTCCTCTTCTTGGTGGTTGGAGGAAGGAGGATGCTACTTCGGTAGAGGTAGTGGATGCCACTGTCTATCGAAAGTTGGTGGGGTCTCTTATGTATCTGGTCAATACACGACCCAATATATGCTATGCAGTTAACCAGCTTTCACAAGCTATGGTTAAGCCTACCAAGCTCTTTTGGAAGGCGGGCAAGCATGTATTGTGCTATATCAGAGGCACATCGGGATATGGTCTATGGTACAGATAGGAGGATGGAGTGAAGCTTTCTGGCTTCACTGATGCAGATTGGGCAGGGAGTCCAACGGACCGGAAGAGCACTTCTGGAGGAGTTTTTAGCATTGGGTCGACAGCAGTTTCCTGGTACAGCAGGAAGCAGAGATCCGTGGCACTCAGTTCAGCAGAGGCCGAGTACATGGCAGCAAGTTTGGCTGCATGCGAGGCTATTTGGATGAGGAAGATCCTCGCAGGTTTGTTCAGGTTGCATTTGGAGCTTACAGTGATCTACTATGATAACCAGAGCTGCATCAAGCTCTCGGCTAATTTATTATTTCATGATAGGTCCAAACATATCGACATCAGGTACCATCATATCAGAGATTGTGTTCAGCGGAGAATCATGATGCTTTCATATGTTCCCACGGAGGATTAGGATGCCGACATCCTGACGAAGGCGCTCACCAGGAGCAAGTTCGAATTCCACAGAGGCAGGATAGGGGTTGCAGATAATCCATATCTTGCTGAGAGGGAGTGTTGAAAATGCAGCAAGATGATGGATCTTGGTGAAATGAAGTCGCCTTCACCAAGTAGGCCCGCAGGAAAATTCTGGCGAAGTCTATTTTTAGACTATGTCTATTTTTAGACATATGGAGCATGGTTCGGGGATTCCAGTTTGAGATTCTTGGAGCATTGGTCATGTTGGTAAAAAATAGATGAGACTCTATTTTTTAGGTCGAAGAGGTCGAAGGCTATTTTTAGACTGCCTCTCCTAAAAATATGGAAGTCAAATATTATTTACCCTTAATAATATTTAGACTATAAACAACAGTTTACTCTCTTGGAGCACTTCAGTTCAAGTCATGGAGGTGGCTCATGCAACTGACAGAGGAATCACGTGGTTCCTAGGGTTTGATGGCATCTTGCATGGTTGACTTCAGTTGGACTTCAGTGACAGAAGTTTTGGAGGAGTTAATGGGACAGATAGTGGAGTTGTGTTCTGTTTATCTTAGTTGAACTAGTTAAGATTAGTTTAACTAGCTAATCAATTAGTTATGAGTGGAGTGAATTAAATATTATTTAATTCATTAATTAGTAACTCATTAGTCAACTCAAGAACACATCAGTTCACTACAGTGCATGATCAGTTCAGTGGAGACCAGTGAAAGAGGTAGATGAAAGGGTGAGTATAGCTATCAGTTGGAGGATCGGTTGTGCATGAGATTTGCACCACACTTGGAGGAATTGTCCATGACAATTGCGCAGTCAAGCCAAGGAGATTCGAACCTTGGATCTCTACATAACCAGGCCATGATTGCGCAATAGAGGCAAGGCAATTGGCGGGGAGTTTTGAACCAGTAACCTGTTCAAAACTAAGCTAGATTGTGTGTGACTTTATGAGAAATTACTGAGTACTTGTGAGGAGTATTGTACTTGTTTGGTTACATGATTTCTCCATTATAATATACACAATAGCTGCGGGGTTTTCAGCTATAGGCTTTCCCCATACATACTGAGTTAATGTGTCATTGATTTGATGTGAGATTGCTTCTATTATTTCCGCATGTGACAATTAATTGTAGATGAGATTATGTGTTATGCATGCAATTCGAAATTGATGTGTAATCGGGTTAATATACATTGAATAAGTGATTTATTCAGCTAATTTCTACAAATTGCACTACACTAGAGCTTCCCATCAAAGTTGCAGATTTTACGCTCGATGTTATGAATAATTGGGAGCTGATGTTTGGATCATTTTCATATAATATGTAATGATGTCTGAAAGATGTGAGCTTGTGATGAAAATTTATATTTGGAATATATTCATCATATTTTCCGTGAATTAATATTATTTTATTTAGTTTATCTTATCTACTACTTGTATTTTTTCAAAATCTATTAAATATTTCCTATTGGAACTTGAAATAACATCTTTGAATTTTTAGAGAAAATATCTGTTTGCAAGGTTACAAAATCTGTCAATTTGGCATAATTTAAGTTATTTCTCTTTATCTTCAAGTCTAGTTGAATGAAATTTTTTTTACCTATTTTTATCTTCGTTGATTTTTTATATGTCATGATTCTTCTTGAATTTATGTTGTATAATGTTTCCTTTTCAACATCTCATGCAATTGCTAGAGATTTTACCTTATAGATTCACCTATCATCATTGGATTCCTTTTCCAGAACCAAGTCTCTTAAGAAGACTTGTTGGAACCCATCATGAATAGAATAAGGAAAGAGTAAGATAGCCTTATTCTTTCTCTACTACTTCCAAATCCTTCAACATCAGTATCAGGAAGAAAATTACCTAAAAAATCTGGAGAATAATCAGAAAATTGGGTTCTTTTTATCAACTACAAGGTATATGATTATCCCATCCTATAAATCCCACACAAAACATGGTCATGGTGACAACACGATGAAAAAAATGAATCGAGATGTGGATGTCAATCAAAATACCAACAGGTGAGAACACTACCCTAACAGTACCCACCTCCCTTCCCTGAGGGGGGAAACATAATTGGCGGTTGTCATTATATTAAGTCTTTGTGAAGTTTGAGGTTTTGGGTTCCAATCCTCCTTGTATGTTTTCGAAACACAATTGGTGATTGTCATGATATTAAGTCTTTGTGAAGTTTGAGGTTTTGGGTTCCAATCCTCCTTGTTTTATTGTTTGGGCCATGCATGGTAGTGCAAATGGTTTCATCTAGATGTTGTAGGGGTAGTGGTTACTATTGACTCCCCATATCACAATAATATAAGCCCCACCCAATTGTTGATTCCTCAAGGCACAAAAGGAACCCTCCACCTTCACACATCTACAATCACCATAACGTGGCTTGTGATTCCTCCTCCATATCTCGATGTAATTCATCAAGGATTTACCTCATGGATCACTTAATTAACCATTATTTGGCCTCTTTTTCTAGACTAGATAAAATTCACTCCAAGAAATAATTGATTTGGTTCTAAAATTCCCTAGTCAACACTTGTCAACTCCCTTCCCTTAGGATTTTGATTCACACGTGTACCTACCTATACGATGACATTAACAACATTTCTAAATAGGCCTCTTCCATAGGTAATATTGGACCTAAAATATCCCCCCTCCATTTATCATTACAATATCAAATTTTTTTACCAAAATTCATGTGTTTCCATGAAGAATTGTGTAGAGGTTCCAATTGGTAATTTTGTTTTTTGTTATTCCCTACTGCTTGGGATGTGAATTTTTTTCGAATGTGGTAAGACTATAGTTTATTTCTGCACTCCATTCTATGGAAAAAGTAATATCACCAATAAAAATTCCCTTTCTTTCCAGTTTTACGAGGGATCTACATTGACATTAGCATGGACTATACAAAGTTAGAATGAAGAACATAGATTTTGGAAAGTTATGAGCCTAAAATTAAAGAATTGGAGAATATATTGGGGACTAGAGATAATGAATTTCAATCTAATGAGAAACAAATTCATTTTCAACATTGAAAACTCATCGATAATGAAATTGTCGTGAGTTTCCTTATTTTTCATACTTGCAAAATCTTAATGATTGAAAAGAAAATAGAGAAAATCTACTTGAATTATTTCAACATTCCTCCAAAAACCTAGACTTCTCCTTCTATAAATTTTCTTTTACCAAATCTCCTAAATGAAAACATTAAGCCATATATTCATAAAATCAATGATTAACAAGAGGAAGCCTCTCCACTACCACATCAACACAATAAGAAAGACTTGACTACCCACCCAAAAATAACAAAACATTAGGTCAATGAGATCGCTTCGAACACTAGTAAAATTATTATATAAATTATTACAATCTTTCCAAAAGCCAACTTTATTTAATTATATTGTCATAATAATATTTCAGAAAAATTTTGTGATTATTATAAATATTTAAAAATTTGAATTAAAAAAAAATATAAATCCAAACAACAATTAAAAATACGTATTTAATTTACTGTGAGTTCAGATAACTTACATAATGGATAATTGATTATGATGAGTACTGGGGTCTTAAATGCCTGCACATTTTTGGCTGGGCGTTGATTTTGAAATCCATTTCGAGAGGATTGAACTCAGGTGGTATATGGAGTGATATACTAAAGCATAGATACTTGAATAACAAGAATATGGAGGAATTATATGTCACTAGATGGCAACAGTCAAAGGGAGGATCTACAATATGGAATGGTTTCAGTAAGTGTTGGCTAAGTTTTACATCTTTTCTGATCTAGCACTTTGGAGGGGCATCGAAGATTCTTATTGGACAGGAAGGTCTGAATGAAATATATGATCACAATAACCTTACCATGGACATCATAAATTTTCTTAACTCAAAGGGGATTTTCTATTTAACACAAATTGTTAATGATATTGTAAATAGGAGGCCGATATGGATGACGACTGGGGATTTTTCCCTTCCTAAGAAATTAAGGGTAGAATGGGATAGCTTCAATGTGACTTTAAGAAGCCAAGGACTTTAAGAATCCAAGGGCTACTAACGTACAATGATGGAGACAAGCTCATATGGAAGGGAAGGACTTGAAATGGAAGACCGATTGTAAGTGATATTTAGCATCACCTTACCTTTTCCAATAATTCCTGTGGAGAGGCTGGAATCTATAAAATAATTTGGAGAACCAATTCACCATTGAAGATGAGGATCCTTCTATGGACGATCAAGATGAATAAAAATCTTACCTGGGACATTTTACAGAGAAAATGACTGATTGGTCCTGGATATTGCAGCCTCTGTATGAATAATGAGGAGAAAAATCTACATCTTTTTTATAATTGTGCATATGCCCGAAAGGTTATGGAGGTACTGGGTAAGTTTTTTAATTTTAGTATTCCTTATTTCGATATCACAGTTGAGTTTATCCTTTGGTGGCATCTCTGTACCTCTTCACTTACAGTGATTCTGACATTGTTTCATTGGAAAATCTGGAGAGCTAGAAATCAGTGGATCTTTGAAGAAGTTGCTTGTAGCCTAGAGAAGACTATGGGCTTTATCATTTCCTCATGGGAAGGTCTAAGAGAAAAGCAGAAACCTCCGAAGGATCTGTCAATGAGAATGTGGCCTGTGGAAATCCATTATCTGGCGGGATTTTTTTACGGAGCCTCCAAAATTTCTAGGTGTGGGTGTGGTGCTTAGCTCAGGATGTCACCTAATTGTCACTATAAATTCTTATGGTATGGAGGGAATGGTGCTAATATGCGAGCATAAATTATGGCATGCTAGGGTTTACTGTGGTTTGCATCACAACTTGGAGTCGACTAGTTGTGGGTCTATGGTGATTCAAAATTTTTAATAGAACACCTCAACAAGGGTACAAGATTAAATCCTGGCAATTTGGGGTCCTGGTTGGATAGGATATCATTGCTTCATAAGATTTTCTCTGATTTACACTTTAAACACATTTATAGGGAGAAAAATGGAGTGGCTGATTCTTTATCCAAGAAAGGCTTGCAGGGGGATTTTGGGAACATGCATTATGAGCTGATTGATCCGGAAGGAAGGAAAATAACAGGTACAGTAAATTTTCTCTAAAAAGTTGTCCTACAAGTTAACATTGTCAATGTCTTTTTGTTTTTTGTAGTTTTGAATGATTTTCTGTTTTAACATGTACCATACCTGGTGAAATGCTTGAACAAGTCGTCTTCTTGCTAGGGATTTTTTTTCTGTTTTGTTGGATGGGGTTTTTAATGGACAGAGCATCAGAAACTAGGGACATAATTTTTGGAGTTCTCTCAAATGTTTTTCACAGGAGCAGGGGGGAGAACCTCTGTTTATTCCACTGTTTTCGAATTTGTATAATCAGGTGTTTTTTGAATTGACTTCACCCCTGTATGTACTCGCAGAGATGCATCTTTTAGCAATGGTAAATTGTAAGAATGAGTCTCTGAACATCGTTTGAACTGGTACATAATATATGATCAGAGTTTTTTTTCTATTTGAAAAAAAAAATGATTATGATGAGTTTAGTTTCTTGAAATCTCAACTTATTATTTTTTAAATTATTTATTTATCAAGTCACACTAATTAATATGATATATTTTTTAATTTAAAAAAAAAAAATTAAAAATAATGAAATTTTAAAATTTGTTAGAAATATTTCTAAAATATGATTAACTTTTTTACATAAAATTTAAATTCTTTCTTATTAATTAAAATAATTACTAGTCTATAATATATAAAATCATACGTATCGTTCCTTTAGGCTAATAAATATGTTTCTAAAAAACTGAAAACTCATTTCATTTATAAAATACAAATTATATTATAATTAATATTTAGAAAATATAAATTATAATTTTATTTAAACTATTTAAAATTCAATGGCTTATAATTTTATTGAATCAATCAATTATTTAAATATTGTAAATTATTATAACAAAACCCTGCATTTTTTAAAAATTGGGAAAGCATATAGAGTTCTTCTTTCATTCCATTTGTCTAAAATCTGGTTAATCTCGTTATAACGTTCCAGTGCCTTACATGTGCTTTACTATGAGAAAGTGAAACATCATGATTAACACAAATCTGGTTATAAGATTCCACTGCTTTACATGTGCTTCACTATGACAAAGTGAAACATCATAATTAACTCTATGGAAAGACATGCATACGATAACCAGATAAACCATAATATAATAACCATTGGAAAATCCACTATGACAGTGAGAAAATGTGAGAAATCTGTAAGAGATGCTTGCAAATTAATATAAATAAATATAAACAGCGGGAAAACGAGGTGCTAAGGACGACATAGTTTATATAATACTACGTACAGGTTAAAAGAGTCTATCGCACATTTCTTTGTCGTTGCATGTTAGCGGAAAAGCGACCAGCAGACAGAAAGTTTAACGGAATGAACAAGATATTTTGCTCATAAGAAATTTCGACAAGCAACGAAAGCCGATCATTCTTGCAACTGGAACTTCCATTTGAAGATTTATAATTGGAACTAAACAACATCTGAGACATGCAAATGAATTTCAAGATTTCACATGCTCCGCCTACATATTTAATTATTGTTCTTATATTGACTCATGGGAGGGCGTGAGGATTGCACTTTGAAATTTGGAATTAACAAAAAAATAAAACAAAAGCGCTATAATTCATAGTATATTCTTATGCCACATGACCTTAGATTCATAGTATATTCTTATGCCCATTCACAGAAAGAATCTGAACACTCTGTACTCCAATTTCACATAACCCTAGATTCATAGTTTATTAATATGCCTACTTAATTTTGAAAGAACCTGAACAATCTGTATTCCAAAAAGTCGCATTAAAATCGGCACTTGAAACTCCAAAAAAATCTTACTAAAGACAACTCCTTTCACATAATCCTAGATTCGTAGTTTATTAATATGCCCATTAAAAGAAAGAGGCTGAAGCACTCTAACCTCGCAGTGGAACTACACACGAGTTAAAATAGTGAAATAAAAGGAGATGAGTGAGACCTTAGAGATGGTCATACACGAGGAGGAGGAATGTTATAGTTTAAATAGAACCCATTCTCAAAGATACATCCACACTTATGCTCATGTTTCTTCTGCTGCTTCCCACGGAGGCTGTTTTCATTTCGTTCCAGATTGCAGGATCTCCTGTTAATAGAGAAGGATATAGTGTTGATTAATCATTTGTGATTTCGTATACATTTGAACTATCATATTAAGGTCATCGTTTTGAATGCTCTGGGTGTATTTGTGACAAATTTGAGATAACATCTGTAGTGTGGTAACGTAACTGATATTGAGTTAGAGGCAGAGTATTCCTGTAGACTCTCTTTGTATTTCAAGGTTCTGGGTTTAATTACCCGGACCTCTACGTCAAAATAAACTGCAAGGTGTTTTCTCTTTGTTTGTTTTTAACTTTTTCCTTAGGTGTTTGTTTAATTTAACTTTTTAAGATCGAGTAGGTGTTTTCCTTAACACCCTGCGAGCTGTTTTAGTAAGCTAAGATCCTTCTTTGCTCTTTATCACAACTTTGCATTTTGGAGAAGACACAATGAAGTTTAGTCTGTTGTCAATATGGGTCGTTCTCATGCTATCATGTGTTTTGACGTCCTGCATCACTGTAAAAGCTCGACATATGGGCTTCAAACTTCACGGTGTTCATTCCTCACTGCAGCCCCACCTTCATCCCAACAACGAAGGACAGAGTTTGTTTCAAAATGCAGACATGAGAAGGATCTCGAAAATGAGGAAGGAGCAACTATCAGTCGTTTCATCGGAGAATAAAATCGCTGCCACCAAGTTCAACGTGTCCGTAAAAGATAGAGCTCGACATAACAACTCGCACAAGAGCGAGGACGCTGAAAAGCTGGCGAGCAAAGACAGTGGAGCTCAGATCTTTTCACGGCATCGCAATAAGTCAGTGAATAAAAATGTAGCAGCAAAGAAGGACATTGCAGTGACGGCATTTCGTCCATCATCATCCGGCCACAGCCCGGGAATAGGCCACGATAATCCACCTGACGCAAGGCTCTAGAACCTGCTTGCTAACCAGCAATATGTAAATGTATTGCTTGTTTCTCCGTGTCTGCTTCAAACAGTAACAGACTACCTGCAATCGTAAACATCTACAACGATATGTAGGATGTAATGTAAGTTAAGCGCAAATATACATGTATAAAAAATTGCGTTTTTGGTCTACTAGATGCTTCGAAATCACAAGAGAAGTTAGTTTTTTCATCAATTCAAATCTTTTGTGCACATGGACATTTATGTGTCTTCAATGAATTTGAGATTTTCAGTGATTAATTAGATAGAGAAGAAAAGAGAAGAATAGCGATGAATTAATTGCGGCAATAATTATACCTTTTCGTATCAAAATGGACGAATGAGTTGTGGATCCATCCCTAACATATCATATACGATTCCAAATTCCAATGCTCAATTTCACTCCTCGAGTTGTTTATGAGTGAGATTTTTTTTTAAATGGTAAAAATATTTCTGAACTTGTGTTATTTTTTTTTTTCTTTTATTAAAATATTGATTAAGTTTATGATTTCAATAAATTTTTATCGAATTTTAATCCAATAATATCGTACCATAAACCGGAAAGACTTTTTCAAAAATCTCCCTTATAAACTACTACTAGAGCTTTAATAATAAAGAGATGCAGGAGCTATTAGATTCCATTGAGAGATGCAATATCAGATTCCATTAGTTTAATAATAATAAAAAGTAACATAGGAACAACAACATGTGGCTTTTAGCTGTCAATAAACTCAGGTTCTATCTCTACGGAGTTAGAATCTCTCCGTCAATGATGATAAGCCATAAATATTATGAAAAACATAAGCGATAAATATTATGACAAACATATATAGATGGAAACTAGTAATTAATCTTTCTAGTCCTGGAGAGCTTTATCAGAATTTTAATAATTTGATTATAAAAAATTTGGAAGAGCTTGACTGATGTAGGCTTAATAGATCTTTCTAGATTAGTTCTAATGAAGTTCTGTATATCCTTAGCGGAGAATGAATAAAAAAATTGGTTGGTATATCTGTCTAGTCAATTTCTGAAAACGTTATCTAATCTACATTTAAAAGAAGAAGAGCTTAGTTAGAAAAAGCAAGGTTCGAAGGAGCTAGAGATTCGGTTGGTTAACAGAAGGAAAACATGAAAACTCCGTTCGGTTTGTAAGTGTTTGATTGCGAGGGACATCCGAGGGCTTTAAGGCTCGTGATTTTTTAATCATTTAGAGCATAGTTACCAATTTTGAATTCATTCGATACATAAGGTAAAATTTTGTATAAAAAATTTTCAATTCCAAAAATATTAAGTATATTTTTTTATATATATATTTGTAACAACCATGTTTTCTACTTATATTTTTTTCATTTATTTTAATATTTAAATAATTTTTAACAGTTTTTATAATAATTTTAAATTGCAACTCACTAAACAAAAATACAACTATACTTCTCAAATTTTCCTAAAATCTATTTTATATCTTATCTAAAATCATTATTTTAAAATTAAATATTTAAAATGAATAATAAATTTCAAATCTCAAATTTCAAATATTACCCAAACAAAAACACAACCACACTTGACAATTATCCCTAAAATCTATTCCTTATCTTATCTAAAATCTATTTTTTTAAATCAAAAATTTAAAATTAAATATAAATTTCAAATTTCAAATATTACCTAAAATCTTTTTTATATTTTTTTTAATTGATAAATATTTAAAAATTAATATCCAAAACTTAATTTTATAAAATTTATTCTAATATAAACTTATTTAAAATCAATTATTTTGAATAAAATTTATTAAATATAATTACTTTTATAAACTTTTAAATTTAACCTAAAATATTTATTTTTCTAATTATTTATGCCTTTTAAAATACAACAAAAATCTAAAAAAACTTTAAAATTTAAAACTCAAAATTTCTCATTCTAATTATTTTCTATTATCTAATTACTACCCCTTCAACTTATCGTTACAGAAACAAACTACCAATACCAATTTTGTGACTACTGAAAAAAAAAATATACATACCAATTCAGTGACAACTAAAAAAGCATACCAATTATGTAAAAAACAAACATACCAATCATACCAATTAATTTCATGGCGGCCATGAACGAAACCAAATCGAACCGAATTTTTATTGAATAATTCGATGCACGAATCGAATTATCGAATTGCCATATTATTTTTCGTAATACGAACGTATTTGGTAACTATGATTTAGAGTGTGGTTGCCTTTGTTTGCTGTTAGCATAAGCCACTATCAGCTTATGTGAGGAAGACACTTATCCACCCCGGCCAAAGTATCGACTATTTCAGTTGTCGATGTTAAAAAATAAAGAAGGCAAAACTTATAATTTTAAACTAGTAGCTCATAGATGAGCAAGTTGCATCCGGAGGTTGCTTAAGGAGAGAAATCTCTATTCAATTAGTCATAAAATCAGAAGTATATAGGTTTACATCAATTTAGGGAGGTTAGAATTAAAACAAACTCTCTCTAGTAATACAATATTCTCTATTATTTTCAACTCCCCCCCTTAATTGAGAAAGGGTTCAATTGTACTCTTAACATCTCCCTAAAAGTTTCAAATTTAATTCTCCCAAGGGACTTGTAAAAATATCTGCAACATTACAATATTCAATAAAAAATTCTTTTGACTAAATCTTCTCTCTAACAAAATGAAACTGAGTATCACTATATTTTGTGTTTTTGTGAAACACAAGATTGTTCACCACCTTTATTGAGCTTTGGTTGTCACATATGACTATTGTAGCATATTTTTTCTTTTCTCCAACATCATGCAGAAGTCTCCTCAACCAAATTTTCTCACATGTGGCTACACACACTACTTGATACTCCACTCATGTAGCAGATAAGGATACATAACTTTGCTTCTTGTTTCTCCAAGAAATTACCATGAACCTAACATTGAAAGCATAGTCTATTATGGATATTTTTTCATCCAAGTTTCTTCCCAAGTCTTAATCTGAGAAATCCATTAAATTAACATTAGAAGGATTATTGCACTTAATACCAAAATCAACAGTTCCCTAAAGGTATCTCAATACACCTTTTACTGTGACCCATTGGTTCTCAAGAGGTTTTGACATGAATTCACTTAAAACACTAACTGAAAATGCTAAGTGAGGTCTATTTGTAGTCAAATAAATCGGACTTCCAACTATTTTTCTATAGAATGTGGCATCCACCTCTTTAGAATAATCATTAATCTAAAGTTTATGGTTTTATTGTAAAGGCACTAATGTGGTTTTCCATTGTTCTATTCATATTTTTTTCAATAACCCTCTAGCATAATTTCCTTCAGTGAGAAAAGTATCACAACGGTCCCTCCAAACTTTGAGACCCAAACGATAGTGTAATTTTTTGAGGTTTTTCCTTTCAAAAACTTCTGACATTTGCACTTTAATTTCTTTAATAAATTCATCAGCATTTCCGGTGATAATTAAATCATCTACATATAATGAAATCAAAACAATTTTCCCATTTTCATCAAACACAATATACATATTTGCCTCGTTTTTGCTCCTCTTATAACCATTTTGCAAGAAAAATGAGTCAATTTTTTCATACCATGACCTTGATGCTTGTTTTAGTCCATATAATGTCTTTTTTAATTTTCAAACTAAATTTTCATGCCCCTATTTGATGAACCCTTCAGGTTGTTTTAAATAAACCTCTTCTTTCAATTCTCCATTTAGAAAGATTGATTTCACATCTAGTCCGTGTAGAATCTAAAGATGCTTTGTAGTTAAACAAAATTAACATTAAAATAGTGTTTAAATTCGTTTTACAACCTAGTTTTATATTTTTCTACACTACCATCTCCTTTCAACTTGGGTTTATATGACCATTTACAACCTATAGGTTCTTTCCCTTCTTGCAGTTCAACTAAATCCCAAGTTTTTTTTTAATTATTGACTGATATTCTTCTTTCATAGCTACCCTCCATACATCATACTCACTTTCTTCATTACAATTTATGGGTTAAACTACATTTAAAATGTTGGTCATAAGAGCATAGTCTTTATACCTTGTTGGTAAATGAGTTTGCCCACCTGATATCCTTGGTAGTGAAGTTACCTTAAATCCATATTACTCACTCCTTGGTGGACTCGTATTCTTCATTATACCTGCATCACTCTCTTCTTATCTTTTTTTTTGTTGTTGCACATCGTTGTCTTTATTTTAATCGTTGTTATCTTCAATTAGCAAAGGTATGTGCCACTCCTCATAGTTCTTTTTTGTGTTCACTTCATCAACCTAGTCATGGAATATAACATCTATACTCAAAAATACATTTTCATTAAATGGATTAAACAGTTTGTATGCTTTCAAATCAAAACAATACCCTACAAATATGCATTTTATGGATTTAACATCCAATTTCTTCCTATATTCCTTAGGAATATGAACAAAATATTTCGAACCAAACGGTCAAAAATGTTTGACTATGGGCTTAAAACCATATAAGGCCTCAAATGGAGTCTTGTGATCAAGACAGATAGTTGGGCTTCTATTCTTTACATATACTAGAGTATTAATAGATTATTCTAAAAATCCATTAGATAGGTTCATACCTTTCAAGAATTATCCCATGATCCCTGTGATATTTGATGAAGTTTCCCAACTTGTATTCTCTCCCTTGATATGAGAGGAGAATTTCAATGACCTTATGTGTCTATTTTTCAACCATATTTTTGAATTATTTAAAATATTCGAAGGTTTGAATTTTCCTTTTGAGAAAATATACCCAATTATATCTTGTGCAATCATAAAAAAATAATTAAAAATAATATTCTCCTCTTACTGATCTTGTCTACATTTTTCCATAGATGTTAGTGTGCACAAGTTCGAGGATACCTCTCTTTCTTCTATTTAAACTTGAGGGAAATTCATCCTTGTGCATATTTATAAGTGCACATCCTTCAAAATCAACATCTGCATTTTTTAAAACAGGATGAACATCAACCATACCTTGTTTCTGTGGCAGAAATAAGCCATAAATATTGATGTGTTTGAATCTTTGATGCCAAATATTCTATTTTGTCATTGTTGTTGAATTCAAAGCTTGGTTTGACACACTTGTGACATTCAGCTTGTGCAGGCCTCCAACTCATATTCTGGATGCAACCAATTTTTTTTTTATCCAGAAAATCCTTTATGACACAATAAGTTTTAAAAAAATCCACCTTCAAGTTTTGGTTTGCAATCATTGAGATAGAAATTAAATTATTTTTAACGTCGGGACATACATCACATTCTGGATGCTCCTGATATTTCCATCAGACAGTGCCATAGGAATGTCTCCATATCCTTTGATCTAGTAGGATATGTCATCACCAAGGTAGATATTAAAACCACTGCTGGTTTATTTAAAACTTTCAAACTAGTGCTTATTACCTCTCATGTGAATGGATGCTCCAGAATCCAAAAACCAAGTTTCAGTCTCATCAATATTAGCATAAAGAGAAGAATCAGACACAAATAATTTGAGTTCATGATTTTGGTATTTGTCAACAAAGTTCCCTGTATGTTTTTTCTATCTATGTTTGTCTTCTTCAACCCTTTTTTTATAAAAATGATTAACAATGTGACCAAATTTACCACAATAAACACACTTGGTTCCTGAATCATTTCAAGTTGAATACGTACCTAGAAGTGGCATTTTCTCGGTTGTCCCACCACCTTTCTATCTTGCTTTGGGTTTCCCTTTGAAATATTTTTTCTTCGCCATCAATGTGAGATCTGCACACTGAGGCTTTTGATTCATCTGCCTCTCTTCTTCCTGCATCAAGATATCTATTAGCTCTTCAAAGGTGGGAGCATTCTCCCTTGTTTCTAGCCATGTAATAAAAATTTGATAATCATCAGTCCTACCATTCAAGTTAATCGTTACAAGATCAATGTTCGACACTTTCTCCCCTATATTGCATAGCTTGTCTTTCAAGTATTTGATTCGAGAGATGTATGCGGTAATAGATTCATTCTCCTTCATTCTTATGGATATAATCTTACTCTTTAGGAAGAATAATCGAGTTGTGTTCTTTGTCTCATTGTTCCACATGCCTCCAGAGGCACACATGATAAAGAGAGCTTATGGAAGCTCAAAATCAAACTTTTTGGATTTCTCTCGAACCAAGTTCAGGTTTAATATATCATCATCCTCATCACAACGGTGTGAACGGTTCGTCAAACCGAGATCGTATGTGAAAGTTAGGACCAGTCAAAGTTTTGGGTTGACCTGGTGACTAGGCAATCTTAAAGAAGGTGCAATTTCGCCGAAATTGGGCCACCGGATACCGGCCAACTCCAATCAGATTCTAGGTGAAATTGTGGGCTACTTAAAATTCCCACTAATGCCTATTTTCAAAATTTTTAAAATTGGCTGTTGGGTTTTTAATAAAACAAAAAAGATTCAATTTTTGGGGTGACGGGTCACCAATTCGGCCACCCTTGATCAATACCCATGACACACACACACACACACACACACACACACACACATATATGAGGTTGGCAGGAGTTGAACCTGCGACCGACCACACCGGCCTCACCCACGCAATAGCCTCTCCATGCAACGGGAGCCAACCAACACCACCATAACATATATGATATGTTATATATATAACATATCCCTTCGAATTTATCATGGCTCCACGTATGTGGGGAGCGGCCCACCACGCCAACAGAGCCACCACTCGAAAAGGCTGCCACATGTTTAAACACTCCCCTCTTCAATACTCAAACCACCATAATTCATATGCGAAGTTTGTTAGGCGGGCCACCCAAGGCAAGCCCGACCCCATTTAACTTCTTCTCATTGGTTTCTAAAAAAAAAGCATGCCAAGTATGGAGGGGCGAGATTTGACCCTCGACCCCTCCTCAATCATTTGCCTCCTTAACCACTACACCAACCAACTCTCTTCTTAACTCCACCCTATGTTTCAATACTTAAAACCCCAGTCTAAGATGTGCTGAAAAGACACAGTTCAAGAGAAGCATGTAGTTCAAGGTGGCCACTTTTTTTGATTCAGTTGAAATCCTTAGAAATCCCAGAAATAGGGAGTGGAACCGAGATCCTTGAAACTTTCCCGGGGAGGTATTTTTTCCTCATGTCAGAATATAGTCAAGTTAACAATGATTTTTCATGGTTTTTTGTAGGGAATGCAATGGCGAGGTTGGATTCACCTTTTGAGTTGTAGATTTTCAGTCCACTCATGAAGCAACATCTTTGAAGAATCTAGGGGGAATATAGAAGATTCGTTTTCGCTCTAGATTTTAACTTTCTCAAAAATCAGAAATTTGACAGTCGATTTTGCACTATTTGATGCCACAAATCTGATGGTGTATTCGGATTTTCCATCTGAACTTTATGTTTTTCGCCCACTTTTCAAAGTGGAGTTGTAGGTGTGAGCAGTCAATTTCACACCTTTCGACACCACAATTGCGATGGTGATTTCCGATCCAGTAGCAGAGCAACCCATTCTTTATTCATCTTCAGTGTGAGGTATACGATGATTTCATTTCATGTACTTCATTATATCTTTGCTATGAGATGTATTGTGCTGTACAGATCGTTGTTTATGTCTGATGTGGGATCTTGTTTTGTCTTGACATGAGATGTACTTACTTTCTATCATGGATTTCTATTATGTTTGAGATCTCTTTGATGCCATGTTGGCAGGATACTTCTTTTCACATGTATGTTGTTTGAGATTCCTTTGTTTTTCATGTTGGCGGGATACTCATAGTCATGCTGTTTGAGTTATTTATTACTGATAGGAGAACTTTTTTAGAGTGAGAGTTCCTATAGTGGAACATCTCGTGGAGAGGTCCAACCACTCTCGCGTGAGGGAATTTTCCTTCTACAACAGATAAAGCACAATCCATGTACATCTTCACTCCTTTCAACCCTTAATGTAGCGACCTACACCATTTTGACAGCACAGTCCAGAGATTTAGTCGCTCCTAGACGAACTCTGTTATCAATGTCTTATGTTGCTTATGCTTGTCATGTTCCTCTTCTTTACAGCATGTAATTGTTCATTTATATTCATTAACACTTAAAATTATTGGAATTATAAAACATCAGCTAAAGTAAAAGTTCTTGGTTAAGGGTATCAGGAATTTACCCACATCAAGTCGTATCAGAGTGGTCTTACTGTTGATTTGGATTGCAGGCATGAACCGTTGAACATTCGCTGAGTTGAGAAATGGAGGATGTCAAAGACATGTACGATACCATGCTCAGGGTGGTTGAGAAAGCAGACATGTTGTACAAAGCTTATGAAAAACAAGCAACAAAAAACGTTGAATTGAAGACACTCCTACAGGAAGAGAAGGAGGACAAACATCAATTGTAACTTCAGTTGCAAGCCACGATGGAGGTTTTGGAAGAATTGAAGTGCAATAAAAAAAGTCTTCAAGAAGATTATGAAGCATTGAAGGCACTCCTTTCAGAAGAGAAGGACGAGAAGCAGTGACTGCAGCTTTAGCTACAAGATGTCACAGAGGCCTTGGAGGAAGTGAAGTGCAATGAAGGCTTAGAGAAGCCTTCTTCACCTATGTCAAAATGGATATCTGAGGTAAACAGTGTTGATTTTTCTTCATTTTCATCTTCACATGATATCATTTCTATTGGAAGTATGGAGATCCCCATTACATGAGCTTGCATGAGACTCCTTATAAACATGGGGTACAGAGGAGAAGGACTTGGCTTTCGTGGCCAAGGCATAACCCAACCATTGGAGGTTGTGCAGAGACCTCATTATGCAGCTTTGGGATAGACTGAAGAAGGATGTTCGAAGGACATCAAAGGAAAACAAACATTTTTTAACTCACCAGGGAAGAGGATTGATGGGAACACTTCACCATCATTCCATGGTAGTGCATGTTGCAGTAAAAGAGCTGAGGAAATATCTCATCACCATGATCACAGAAGAGACCACTAGAGAAGGTATAATAAGTCTCATTATTCTAGAGTGCATTTTGATTATAAGAATGCTGATAACCATGGTCGTAAATCATGACATCGATAAACGTGTCATTTTTTTGGTTAACATAACCATGTGTTTTCTAAGTGTTGGATTTGGATGGTAGCACGAAGGAGGATGAGGCATGGAAAGCCTTCTCTATAGCAGGGAAAGAAATTGGTTAAGGCGGTTTTGAGGAAAAATACCTTTTGCACCCATTGCGACCAAAGTGGCCATAAAAGAGCCACATGTTGGAGACTCCATCCAGAACACGTCTGAAAGAAAAAGCGATTGTGAAGAAACTAGTCGAAAGAGTTGATTAACAAACAAATTCCCCACAGGGGAATGCCCCATTCACTTTGCTAAAGAGGGATTTTTCTAGATATGATAGCTTGTCATGGCTGTGTTTGTAAATTATAAGTTTCATTTTTAACTGTAAAAGTGATGATGTGTTTCTCCATCACTTGTTTAAGAAACAATGATATTTTTGTCTTGTTTTATAAAGTGTGTGATGCATTTATTTCATGTAAAAGCGATGATGTGTTTTCCATCACTTCGAAATGTGACAATGATGTATTTTCTTGTAATGATAGCTGGGGTTTGATTTCCATTTCGATGTAAGCTTGAACACTGAGTACATGTTATAAACTTGTGGAAAGTATGGAAATGTTTGGGTCATAGTTGGTCAGTTCAAGCATGTATTAGTAGGAGATTGTACTACAAGTTTGTAGAGGTTGCAAGTGTTGGTTCATCGTTTAAGGCTCTGAAGAAAAAAGGTGAAGGAGATGGAAGGGTGACCTATTCAGGATGCTTGTGGTGCAGACATAGTACATAGTAGTTTCAGATTCTTATTGATGCTTTTGGAGAACCAAAAGCTCCCATTCTTCAGTCATCTTCAGCGCGAGGTATATGATGACTTTATTTCATGTACTTCTTTGCCTCTTTTCTACGAGATGCACTGTGTTGTACAGATCCATGTTGATGTTTGATGTGGGATTTGGTTTTGTCTTGACATGAGATGTACATTCTATCATGGATTTGTATTTTGTTTGAGATCGCTTTGATGCAATATCTGTGGGATACTCATTTTCACATGTGTGTTGTTTGATATCTCTTTGTTTTTCATATTGGCGGGATACTCATAGTCATGATGTGTGAGTTATTGTCATACTGATAGGAGTCCTTTCTGAGAGTGAGAGTTCCTATATTGGAACATCTCATGGAGACGTCCAACCATTCCTACGTGAGGTCATTTTGCCTGTACAACAGAGAAAACACCATCCATGTACATCTTTACTCCTTACAACACTTAATGAAGCGGCCTACACCATCTTAAAACCAAGGTCCGCATATGTAGTCCCTCCAGGATGAACTCTATTATCAATGTCTTATGTTGCTTATGATTGTTATGTTCCTCTTCTTTACAGCATGCAATTGTTCATTTATGTTCATTAATGCTTAAAATTAATGCAATTCTAACACATCAGCTGAAGTAAAAATCCTTGGTTAATGGTGTCAGGAATTTACTCTGATCACTCATACAGATCCTTGAGAGTCAACAAAAAATCATTGGAAATTTTACACTCTCTAATGTGAGGGATGATGTTGTCCTTCACTGACATCTTCAACAACACCTTCACTTTGTTCTCCCTCTTCTCCCAATTTTGAATTGTTGTAGTTGTTCCACCTTCGGCTATAGTCGAATTCACTTCATCCCCATTTGTGATTTCTGACGCACTCGAACCTTTGACCAGTGTTTGCAATTTGATGGACGATGCCCAATAATGTTTTGAAATAAAATCACTCTGTTTGGCGCTCGATTTGGTGGTATTATTTTGGGGATTCCTTTTATCGTTGTAGGATATTTATTCAAGATAATTGCATCTCTTTTTCATGTGGTTGTAGGATGGATGCCTATGGGTGGTACTGCTGACTCTCACCTATGGGTGGTACTGCTACCGACAAAGAGAATTAGACTTCACAAAAAGAGAGAATATCTTAGATTAGTTGATGCAATATGACCGTGTACCATTTTGCAACTAGTCGAGCTTTAAGCCTCAGTTGGACTACTTGACTTCTTGTATAGAACCCTGTGGTTTCCTTGGTTTCCCTACTATGGGGCATGGAGGGAATTAATATTTTTCATTTCTTGTAGTTTAGTCCCACGCTCAACCATCGATAAATACTTTGTAAGTGAATTTAATAACTTACAAGACGATATTAGTAAAGGAATTCTAGTAAGACACATAGATAGGTCTTTACTCTAAATTTACTACAAAGTTTGACACCTACTTTCATACATTAATATCTTCATTCAACATATTCCTTCAACTACCCATTTACTTCACAATTCAAGAACCTCATTAAATAAGACTTTCAAAAAGGCTAGTATAAAGGCTAAAAAGCTAAAATGGACCGATAACATATCCATTACCTAACAAAAATAAGCCTTAAAGCGAGTGTGTAAATATTTCTATCTACAAGTGAGAAGTCAAAATTTCTATTTTTGATTTGCATTGCTTACAATTCGGTAACTCTAGAAACTTTAGCATTTTTTTATTTTTTTTTGAAAGGAAACAAGTTTCCATTTCTGCAAGGAAACTAGTGATGCTTGTTATTTTAAATTTGGTTTTAAATTTGAAAAAAAATATGCAGTAATATGACAAGTAGATTTTTAAATCCTCCTTACCAAATTGTTTTCTGACAAAGTTGTTGCAAAATATGTCCTCTAACACATTTGAAGCTTCTCTAAAATCCGTCCTCCAGAACATCTTAAGCATGACCTCATTAATCTTAAGCATATCCTCATTAAAGATAAAGAGACTTTAGGAGAGACTTTAGGATGGAATAGATATACTCTCTGGAATTGAAGGTCTTTGCAATTAAATAGATATACCTTTGTGTGGAAAGTCCGTCTCTGCAACTGAAGAATCAAATATTAATATTAACTCTATTTTTTTTTGCAGGACTCATGGTGAAGGCTCCTCACACCCTTCAAAGAGTGTGTAAACAATGACTTAGGTGCTTTTAAGGGAGTGAAGGCTGTGAGATTTGAAGGTGGCTATACTAGTATGTGCGTAAAGATATAGTGGTGGAAGAGATTGCCAACATTAGATACCTAAACTTATTCTCTAAACTTATCCCTATGTATTTTAGACTTTGGTTTAAAAACTTTAGTTGATTCAAACTTTGGCTTAAAAATATTTTTGACCAAAATAACAACTCGTTAAGTGAAGTTTGCAATAAGAATTTCAATGTTAAACTATGGTTAAAATTTAGGTGAACAGATATTTCCAACCTAAAACTTTGTTTTAAGAAAAATAATAGAAAATAAATCTTAAAACTTTGTTTTAAGAAAAAGTATAAAAAAAAAAATCTTAATTCATAAGATATATTGATTATTAATTAACAAGAGATCATAGATTAATTATTAAGGAACTATAATAAATCGATCACTATAGTCCGTGCACTGAAGTAATAACCATTCGAAAATTTACTATGAGAGTGACAAAATGTGAGAAAGCTGTAAGAGATGGTCGCAAATATATATAAATAAACATAAACAAGGGGAAAACGAGGTGCTAAGGACGACATCATCTTATATAATACTACGTACATGGTATAAGAGTCTGTCGTACATTTCATTCCCGTGATCGTGTTAGCAGAAAAGCGACCAGCAAACAGGTCGTTTAAATAATTGAACAAGATATTTCGACGAGCAAAGAGATCCGATCATTCTTGCAACTGGCACTTCCATTGAAGATTTATAATTGGATGTAAACAACGTGTTGGACATGAAAATGAGTTCCATAATTTACCGTGCTCCGCCTACGTATGTAATTATTCTAGTTTTGTTCTTACATTGACTAATGGGAGCACGTGAGGATTCCACTTTGAAATTTCGAATTAACCAAATAATAAAACGAAAGTCCTATTATTCTCTTCGTCAATAAAAATAACTGAAACCACATGCCCGTACATTCATAGTATAATTTTACTCCTTTTTAGAGAAAGAACCTGAAAACAATGTTTAATAAAATATTTCCATTCTTTTCCATGTTTAATAAAATATATTCAACTCTTTTTTATTTCAAGAAAAGTTAAATATGGAAACCCTTCATTCATTTCTTTAATAGCATAGGAACAAAGTATATGTTTCCACTTGTAGTAGGTCCTAGATAACCAGGACATGATTTTAAATATATTAAAGTGACACGTTTTATAAGAGATGGGATTGTGATCAATAATAAAAGTCAACATAGTCATATTACAACATGAATAGCGAAAGGGATAAGTTCGAGATCCATATTTTGTGGAGAAAATGATTCTATCCACTTCATATCATAGATCCAACTCCACAAGACGGCAGTAAGATCTTTAGGATCTTAAAGTATCACTACTGCAGCAATTATCTAGCAAAATTTGAATCCTCTATTCTATAAGTAGATGCGTTAATATTTTAATCCTAGGAAGTACCGATACGTGTTGTCTTAATCATCCAAGTGAAACAAAATAGTAAAGTATAAATAGGGAATGACGCACAATAGAAGTGGTGGAATCATCGTTTGAAGTAAAATTGTAGTTCTAATTTCAAGATAACATATGCTCACCTTCACTTGCGGATCGATAACTATCTATAGAATTTGAGCTTGTTTCTTCCTCGTTCTTAACACTGCATTTTAGGTTGTTCCTTCCTCGTTCTTAACACTGCATTTTATTTCCTTTGTCTCTATTCTCGGCGTTAGTTTAGCTTCTATTCCTATATTATCGCTCGTCGGATGGTGCGTTTATCATTTTATTATATGATTTAAATTTTCCTGTATGAACATAAACTAAGAGGGATTAAATCACGTGATTATGAATGACATACTTATTATGCCAAGTTGTCATTTATTGCATAGTATTTTTGACACTTGTATTTTTACCGTTATTAATAATAATGATTATTGATTTAGGAATAAAAAATCTTAAGTAAATTAATTTTGCAAATGCTTTTATGTTCTGCTATATGAATATGTTTGCGTATTAGGAACAATTTATTGCATAGTATTTTTAGACTTTTATTTTACGGTTATTAATAATAATGATTATTGATTTAGGAATAAAAAGTCTTAAACTAAACTAATTTTGTAAATTCTTTTATGTTCTACTATATGAATATGTTTGCCTATTAGGATCAATTTATGTAATGGTTAAAATAACTTTTTTTTAAGTATTAAAAGCTAATTTTTTGCTAAAACTTTTTATATGTTTATATATTTAATTTGATAATTAAATGCCATTAAATTTATAAAAAAATTTATTGAACAATATGCACACATTATATATCACTATAATTCACATACATATTTGTTATCCAAAATTCAAAATCTATCCAAAAACATGGCACATATAGCAAATTTGAATTTCAAAAATCATATGCTCATGTTTAGCAACTTATCCATCTCATCTATAATGCTTATGTGTTATTTCTCATCATATGTGTTTAGTTTAAGATTAGGCTCATAATAATCAAGTTGGAAATATGGTGTGCATAAAGCATACTAATTTTAATGAATTTCCTTTTTTCATCATAACTTTTCTTAAAAGAGTATTACAACATGTAACACTTATTTATAGATGATGAGACTATAAATATAGACGCTTGGATTAGCATTTGAAATGTTATTGGATTTTATTATTTTTGTTTTTCTTGTAGCATAACCAACCCATTAATACATCAAATACAATGTCAATGTTTATCTTATAACTTTTTCGTCCTTCATATATTATATTACAAAAGCAATTTATATGTTTCACTAGAAAATATTGACATCTACATACTAAAAAAAAAATATTATTAACATTATATTGAGAGCTTCAAAAATTATAGTAACACTAATGAATTTCATTAATTTTACAAATTTCTGAAAAATTACATAAAAGTCCTCACAAACACATATCAGATATGTTAATATATATCTTGCATTACTATTACTAATCATGTATATCTATATTATTTTTTGTATAATGATATTATTTTTTGTATAATGATTCTATTATTTATGTACATAAATATCATATTAATATTATCTTCAAATTATATAATGATAGAATATTTCAAAATAAAAATTACATGTTTCAAAATGTCATTAAATTCTAATGTCACTAGCTGAGTCATTTCCCTAAAACTACTTTTTCTTGGTTAAGATATTGTCTTCCTCAAAAGTAAGGAACATGTTAATGGCCAAAGACGGAAAGGCATCTCGCACGAGTGAAAACCTCCACCCTTAAGGACCACCACCCGACATGGTTATTGTTGAACATCAATGATGGGTCGCCTTATCGCGATTAACAACTAGTGATAACTGTCCCCACTACTAGTTTCATAACTATATTATGATCAATTTTCCCACTATCTTAAACAAAATATTATTCAATTATATATATATATATAACCTATCAATTAAGACCTGACATGGAAATTAAAACTAGAAAGGAAAGAAATGAATTGAATAACAAAGGAGCTCTCAAGTGAGTAGTGCACCTGGAGTCTGCACAAACTTCAGCGTACACTCTACGTTCAATAAATCAAAGATACAACAATAAATACATAACAAAATAATGGGGAGTTGGGAACAAACTCCTACAATGGAGGAACTAGTCCTAACTTAAGGAGTTACATTACAACTATGTAGCCATTTTTCCATTAATACAACATAATAATAATTATTTTCAACTCTCCCCGTTAATGGAGAAAGGATTATCCTATAGTCCTGATGCAGGGGCATTAGACACTAGCTAGTAATGTAGGAGGTTTTGTCCACATGTTGTGGCTAGTAGTGTTCAAAATCATTGAATTGTAACAGTTAGGTGTCAATACCTCAGCTGCCTGTTGCATTTAGACTAGTTGGAGTTAGTAGAAGTCGAATAGTCTAGCCCATCTGTCATGTTTCAGTTATTTGAGTAAATTGTAATTAGGCCTTTGATTTTATAAACGGTCCTCATCGAGGAACCAAAGAGACACATTGTAATGTATATAAATTGTATCCCTCGGATGTATTGAGTAGGAGAGATTTCTGCAATAAAAATCTGTGTGTTAAAAAATTGCTTCCGGTTAAATAAACTTCCGTGCTCGTTGGTTATAGAATTGTCTTGAATAGTTATTTGTAAAGAATTTGTTTAATTGTGAGGTGATTGAACACTGGTCTGTGTGAAATCGTTGAATAGGGTTGTTGCATAATTTCCGCATTTCTCTATCTATTGTTTTCTCTTGAATTGTTCGAACAAGCTCTGTTGAATTGATTTCCACTCATAGAAGAAGTCTGTGTATAATTATGGTCAACTAACTCTATTTTGAGGTAGTGAAGACTCTGTCGGTAAGAGAAATAGACCATTTGTTGTTAATTGAATCCTGAATTGAGGTCTGACCCTAAGTTAGAAAACGGGAGAGCATAGGAAGGAAGGCGCTAAATCGTGGCCAACCACTATTCCAAAACCGAGAGTGGATTTTCGAAACCAACCCGCCTGTATTCGACCGCTTTTGTAGGGTAAGCGGTATTCCCAAATTGGGAGCGATTCCATAGAGTGGTTGATACATAGCAAAAGGTGGGACCCCAAAAACCGCCTTTTCACATGCCATCACACATTAAAGTTTGACTGAGGAGGCAGTGCGATATCAACAAACGTCGTCGATATGGAAGAAGGCTCATCAAACGATGATCGCGTTCGAAAGTAGCACGAAGGATAATCTATGATATGGTGGCTAAATTTTATTAATAGTCAATTGCAAAAGGTGGGCCTAGGGCCGAAAGGCTGATATAAGCGTTTGATTTTAATGTGTCGGGTGATAACCTTAGTATAAGGTTTGACGAAAGAATTAATGTTCGGGGGTTGAATTTGAATTTGTTGCTGTCATTTGTGGTATCAGAGATGTTTTTTTTGAGTTTTTTTTGCAGAAGATTAACATGGCAATCCGAGTTGGTAGAGGTGCTGGAAGAAGGAGAGGCGGACCTGTTGCCAATGCAGAAGTGTTGGGAATTTTGTAGAGGTTCGAGGCCAGAATGGATGCCATGGAGTGAAGATAGCCCAAAGATCCTGAAGACATCAGTGAGCCTGAATTAGAAGAAGTGGAAGAAAATGTTGAGATTCCTCCTGACATGAGGCTCCTCAGAACTGTTTTGGGGTATGCAGTTAAGCCCAGGATTGAAGTGTCAAGTTTTGCAGGAGGACTGAATCCAGAAGAGCTGGTGGACTGGATTAATGAAATGAACAAGTGCTTTGACTATGAAGAAATGAGCGAGGATAAGAAGGTCAAGTTTGCAGTAAAAAAGCTGAAGGGACATGCTGCACTTTGGTGGGATGGAGTGCAAGCAGAAAGAAGGAGAGTTGGCAAGCAGCCTATCAAGAGCTAGACTAGAATGATGGCTAAGTTAAAAGGTAAAATATTGCCTAGTGATTATCAGCTAACATTTCTTAGGTAAATGCAGAACCTGAGACAGAGGTTGCTGACAGTAAAGGAATACACAGAAGAATTCTATAGAGTAAGCATAAGAGTTGGGAAATTTCAAGACACACCAGAGAAGACTGCCAGATATGTGAATGGTCTCAAGCTGGATATCCAAGATGAGATTGGTCTTCTGTCTCCTAAGATAGTTGAAGAGGCCTATCAGATGGCTTTGAAAGCAGAGGAGAAACTCTTGAGGAAGCAGTCTTCCAAAGGGAGAGGTACTTTCCATGGAAAGGGAACTCAGGGTGGTAGAGGAAAGCCTACTACACCCAGGGATGGAGCTAACAGTAGCTCACCTCAGAATGCATCTACAAAGGGTGATGCAAGAGGCAGAAGGGGTTCTTATAGAGGAAGAGGAGGCAGAGGCAGAGGTAGAGAACTGAGGTGCTATAGATGTCAGCAAGTGGGACACAAGCACTGTGAGTGCCCGGAGAATGTGGGTGCTGGTCCAAGAAATGTTGTTGTTGCCCAGGCTGGAGAAGAGGCAGCAATTGAAGAAGAAATTATACCAAAGAGGGGAGAGTCCTTGGTGGTTAATAAGGTCTTGTTGAAGCAAGCCAAAGAGGTCACTGAGCCTGCACAAAGGAAGAATTTGTTTAGGAGCATATGCAAAGTCCAAGGGAAATGCTGCCAGCTAGTTATTGATAGTGGCAGCACAGATAATCTGGTTTCCACTAAGGTGATAGAGAAGTTTAAGCTAAAGACAAGGGAGCATCCAACTCCCTATAGGGTGTCCTGGCTACATAAAGGACACCAGCTGATTGTAAAAGAAAAGTGTGAGATAGAGCTGCAAATGGGAAAATACAAAAATAAGGTCTTGTGTGATGTAATGCCCATGGATGTGTGTCACATACTGTTGGTTAGACCTTGGCAGTTTGATAGAGTGGCGGTGCATGATGGAAAGAAGAACACTTACAAGTTCTTCAAGGATGGGGTGCATCATACATTGATACCCATGGAAGAGGGAGAGCCATCAAGCAGAGTGGTTGACCCAAATACCTTGTTTCTGAGCGGGAAGGAATATCTACATCAGATAGAAGAAGAAGAGGTAATTTTTGCTTTAGTTTGAAAGCCTAAGGTAGTTCTTACTTCTAAAAATATTTCTAATTTTCCAATAGAAATCTAAGAGATGTTAGACAATTACTATGACATTGTTGTGGATGATTTGCCCGATGAGATTCCACCAGTGAGGAAGATCAACCATCAGATATATTTTATCCCTGGATAAAATCTTCCAAATAAGGCAGCCTACAGAATGACTCCCATAGAAAATGAGGAAATTGGGAGACAAGTACAGGAATTGGTGGACAAGGGACTGATTAGAGAAAGTTTGAGTCCATGTGCAGTACCAGCAGTATTGAGCCCAAGGAAAGATGGAGGCTGGAGGATGTGTACTGATTCCAGAGCAATCAATAAGATAACAATCAGGTATAGATTCCCTTTACCCAGAGTTGAAGATTTAATGGATTGTTTGAGTGGTGCTAAATATTTTTCAAAGATAGATTTAAAGAGTGGATATCATCATATTAGAATAAGAGAGGGTGATGAGTGGAAAACTGCCTTTAAAACAAATGAAGGACTGTATGAATGGATGGTAATGCCTTTTGGGTTGTCAAATGCACCTAGCATTTTCATGAGACTTATGAATAAAGTATTGAAAGAATTCATTGGTAAATTTGTCATAGTGTATCTGGATGATATATTAATTTTTAGCAAGACTAAAGAAGAGCATTTAAGGCATCTTAATTATGTGTTGAAGAAGCTGCACCAAGAGAAACTACTGATAAATTTAAAGAAATGTTCATTCATGAAGGAACAGTTGGTGTATTTAGGTTTTTTTGTTTCTGTAGAGGGATTGAAGATGGACACAGAAAAGGTTAAGGCAATTGTGGAGTGGCCTTCACCCAGAAATGTTTTTGAGGTAAGAAGTTTCCATGGACTTGCCAGTTTTTATAGGAAGTTTATAAGAAACTTCAGTAAGATTAATGCACCCATAATTGAGACAATAAAGAAGAGAAAACATGCATTTAAATGGACTGATGAAGCAGAAATAAACTTTAAATTTTTGAAGTGAAAGATAACTGAAAAGCCTGTTTTGATTCTGCCTGATTTTACTAAACCATTTCAAGTGAAGTGTGATGCTAGTGGAGAGGCCATTGGAGCTGTGTTGAGTCAGTATGATAGGCCTGTAGCCTATTTCAGTGAAAAGTTGAATGACACCAGAAGGAATTATTCCTATTATGAGAAGGAATTCTATGTACTTGTTCAGGCATTGAAAAAGTGGAGGCATTATTTGATGTCCAGAGAATTTGTATTATACTCTGATAACCATGCTTTGCAGTACATTGTATAGAAGCCCAAGTTGAATCATAAGCATCCCAAATGGGTTGAGTATCTCCAAGGTTTTAACTTTGTTTTGAAACATATAAGTGGCTAAGCAAATAAAGTAGTTGATACTTTGAGTAGGAGGCACATGCTTGTTCAAGAAACCAATTTTGAAGTTGTAGGATTTGATTTTCTCAGGGAATTGTATAAAACAGATCCAGATTTTAAAGAAGCATCTGAGGCATGTTGTAACCCTGTTCTAAAAGATAGAAGCTAGTGGCTAGATTATTTCTTGCAAGAGGACTTACTATTCAGAAGAAACCAACTATGTGTACCAAAATTTTCCATGAGAGAAAACTTGATCAAGGAGAAGCATAGTGGTGGACTTGCTGGACACTTTGGTACTGATAAAACTTATGAGAAGCTGAGTCACTTCTACTATTGGCCTGAGATGAGAGCAGAGGTGGATAAGTTTGTGAAGAATTGCAAAATCTGTCAATATGCTAAAGCAAGGAGCCAGAATGCAGGATTGTACACTCCCTTACCTATTCCAGACAGGCCTTGGGACATGGTGAGTATGGATTTTATTCTAGGATTTCCCAAGAATCAGAGAGGGAATGATTCAGTATTTGTTGTAGTGGACATATTCTCCAAAATGGCACATTTTATTCCATGTTATAAGACTAGTGATGCCACTCATGTTGCTAACTTGTTTTTCAAAGAAGTTGTTAGGTTTCATGGGTTGCCCAAGAGTATTGTTTCAGACAGAGACACCAGGTTTGTGGGCCATTTTTGGAGGACACTGTGGAAGAAACTTGGTACCAAACTAAGTTTCAGCTAAGCTTCTCATCCTCATACTGATGGAAAAACTGAGGTGATGAATAGGAGTCTGGGAAATTTGTTGAGAAGTCTTGCGGGAGAGCATCCCAAACAATGGGATCATATTTTTCCCTAGGCAGAATCTGCATATAATGACTCACCAAATAGAAGCACAAGGTAGATTCCATTCCACATTGTTTATGGAATGAACCCTAGGGGAATATCATAGTTAAGAAATCTAGGAAAGGCAGAGCTGAGAAGTGCTGATGGTGAGGAATTTGCTTCAGAGGCCCAAGCCATACATGAACAAGTGAAACAACAGCTACAAGGCAACATCATCAAATACAAAGGCAGAGTAGACTTGAGCAGAAAAGAAGTCCATTTTGAAGTAGGAGATCTAGTTTTGGCACACTTGAGAAAGGAGAGGTTCCCAAGGAAGTAGTATAACAAACTGAAGTTCAAAAAGATTGGGCCATGCAAGATACTTTGAAAGTTTTTTGCAAGTGCTTATGAGATTGAATTACCTCCTGATGTTGGAATATCTCCCATTTTTAATGTTTCATATTTGTACAAGTATGAAGATGATGGTGAAGAAGAAAGATCAACAGACAAGGAACAGATTGAGTGGGAAAAGCAGCTACCTCCAGCACAACCGTTACAGCCAGAGAAGATATTGGAAAAAAGAGTGTTCAGGAAGACCAGAGGACAAGAGTACTTTTAGTACTTAATCAAATGGAAGGACAAGCCAGAGGAAGACGCCACTTGGATGACTGAAGGACTGTTGCAGAAGATAGGCAGATTAGTGGAAGAGCTCATGGACAGGATCCCATGAAGAAAATCACCCTCGGGAGTCTGATGTAGGGGCATTAGACACTAGCCAGAAATGTAGGAGGTTTTGTCCACATGTTGTGGCCAGTAGTGTTCAAAATCATTGAATTATAACAGCTAGGTGTCAATACCTCAGCTGCTTGTTGCATTTAGACTAGTTGGAGTTAGTAGAAGTTGAATAGTTTAGCCCATCTGTCATGTTTCAGTAATTTGAGTAAATTGTAATTAGGCCTTTAATTTTCTAAATGGTCCTCACCGAGGAATCGAAGAGACACATTGTAACGTATATAAATTGTATCTCTCGGATGTATTGAGCAAGAGAGATTTCTACAATAAAAATCTGTGTGTTAAATAATTGCTTCCGGTTAAATAAACTTTTGTGCTCGTTGGCTATCGAATTGTCTCAACTCGTTATTTGTGAATAATTTGTTTAATTGTGAGGCGATTGAACACTGGTCTGTGTGAAATCATTGAATAGGGTTGTTGCATAATTTCCGCATTTCTCTATCTATTGTTTTCTCTTGAATTGTTCGAACAAGCTCTGTTGAATTAATTTCCACTCATAGAAGAAGTGTGCGTATAATTGTGGTCGACCAACTCTATTCTAAGGTAGTGAATACTCTCACCATAAGAGAAATAGATCGTTTGTTGTTAATTGAATCCTGAACCGAGGTCAACCCTGAGTTAGCAAATGGGAGAGCATAGGAAGGAAGGCATTAAATCGTGGTCAACCACTATTCCAAAACCGAGAGTGGATTTGCAAAACCAACCCGCCCATATTGCACCGCTTTTGCGGGGTAAGCGGTATTCCAAAATTGGGACCGATTCCATAGAGTGGTTGACACATAGCAAAAGGTGGGACCCCAAAAACTGCCTTTTCGCATGCCATCACGCATTAAAGTTCGACTAAGGAGGTAGTGTGATATCGAAGAACGTCGTCGATCTGGAAGAAGGCTCATCGAATGACGATCGCGTTTGGAAGTAGCACGAAGGATAATCTATGGTATGGTGGCTACATTTTATTAACAGTCGATTACAAAAGGTGGGCCCAGGGCTGAAAGGATGATATAAGCATTTTATTTTAATGTGTCGGGTGATAACCTTAGTATAAGGTTCGACAAAAGAATTAAAGTTCGTGGGCCGAATTCAAATTTGTTGCTGTCAAGTCCTAACATCCATCTAAACAATTCAAACTTAACTTTCCCAAGAGGCTTCGTAAAATATCAGCCATATTTTCACATGTTTTACAATATTCAACAAAGATTTATTTTGACTAGAATTTTTCTTTAACAAAGTGAAACTCAGAATCGACGTGTTTCGTGTTCTTATGAAACATTGGATTGTCTGCTAGCTTAATGGAACTCTGGTTGTCACATTGTATGAAAATTTCCTCTTTCTTCTTTTCTCCTGCATCATGGAGAATCCTTCTCAACCAGATAGCTTCACATGTTGTTGCACATAATGCTTGGTACTCAGCTTCAGCTGAAGATAAAGACACAGTGCTATGCTTCTTACTGCTCCATGCTATGACCCCATATCCAACACAAAATGCATAACTCGTGATATACCATCGATCACCTAGCTTACTTGCCCAATCAGAGTCTGAGAAACCTGCTGAGATAACAACAGATGTATCAGTGTATAAAATACCATAATTACTTGTACCATGAACATACCTCAACATACTTTTGGCTGCCACACAATGAATTTCAAGAGGTTTAGACATGAACTGGCTCAACACACTAATAGATTCTCCTAAGTCTGGTCTAGTTGTAGTTAGATATATCACACTACCAACTAGATGCCTATAAAAAGTGACATCCACTTCCTTAGAGCCATTGTCACTGCACATTTTGAGATTATACTGAAAAGGTGTTGTTGTTGTCTTACACAGATCCATTATGAACTATTTCAGTAGCCCTCTGACATACTTCCATGATAGGAGTCCTTTAGACATCCAGGTGTACCACTATTGACCCACATTGATTAAAGGAAAATGACTCTACATAAGTATGCCAATGTTATTGGCTTGAGTCAAGTTTGTTGTGTTTTCCTTGGCACTTCAGAATCATTTATATGTCTAAAACATGATCACAAACACACTAAAATGCAACAACATGAGTACATTTCACAACAAAAAATGTACAACAGTGAATCAATGTAGTACAAAATATATTTTTGCAAACCTAAAACTTGTTATATTTCAACTTTAATACAACAGATGTAGTGCTCTCATACTACGTATCATGGCCCTTATAACTATCCCTGATACATGAAAAATACTATCGATTCATATCAATAGTACATGACCATCAATTTTCCCTTGGAAAAGACACACTTAACTTTCTTACGAAGGAATTTCTCACACTAGCGCTTTCCTTCCACATAATTCAAACATGTAGTATGTACTTTACCACCTATCTTGAAAAAGGCATTGTTGCTCCAATGATTCCACCAATATTGTTAAAAATAAAGTCTGCAACTTCATATTCTCTTATACATTTAATTCACCAAACTACCTCTATTAATCCTCCTGCTCCTACGAGAAGACTAACCATAGGTCTTCACAATCCTTCCCTCTAAGAGACATTTCGCTCCTCTAAAAGAGTATAAATTTAGGGCACTCAAATAATTCCCTCACACACAAAATTTTCTCCCCAAATTTCATTACCATAAGGGTATTTTTCATCAACACACTCAACATAGATTTATTACTAAAAATCATAACACTTATGGCTTCTCAAATAAAGACATACACAATATCTTACCACACTTTATGATGAATAATCTAGGGCATAAAAAATTGTTTTCCAAAATCCTCGTGGATAGACCTACCACACTTTATCAATTCATCAAACATAAGACAACAAAAATTCCTCCTTGAGAGCTCGACACATCTATTGAGGATCCTCGGTCGTGGTCACCAACTTTATTGAGAATATATTACTAAAACACATAACTTGTAACAACCATGGTGAAAATTCCATGTAGTAAAAATAAAAATAATAACCACGGTTGTTGGGACATGTATTTCAAGATGAATGTTTGGAAAAAAATCCTAGAGGGTGTTCATTTCAGTTATTATGGCTAAAGGAAATTGGAAATTCCAATGGCAAAGGCTTTGGAAAACCATGAGGCATTAATTGGAATTCTATTTATGAAAATAATGGGAAATATGAGAAAAGGGAGATGGAAGGTCACAGGTTGCATCTGTGGAGGAAAATGATGGAAATTATTAGAAAACGAAGAAAATAGAGGCCTCATTCATAAAAATGCTTTTGAGGATTTGTTGGCAATATTTTTCTCAAATCGTTTGTGAGTTCATTTTTGGATGTCTCTCATTATTCTCTCGCTTGCTCTCTCTCTCTCTCTCTCTCTTGCTCTTGAACACTTATAATTTTATTGGAGCACTTTAGAATTAGAGAAAAAAGGCAAAGAAAACAAGGAAGAGAAGGATCAAGTAGCTACAATAGGATTATTTGGAGGTATTGATTTGCACATGTGATTTCCTTGCTAGATTAGGCGTGGATGGTATTGCATGTGGTTATTTCATTTCATGGCATCGGTTTTTTCAGGTCTGATAGTGTTTTCATCCTAGCCTTGCCATTTTTGGATATGATTGATGAGATGGGTTCTCATACTTTAGTTGAGTTGGATTGTTGGATTGGCTTTGAATCTGATTGAGGTGGATCTACAAATTAATATAACACATGGTATGGTAACAACATAACCAGAGTGTAGGTTATGATAACGTCAGGTAGTGTGTTACCTGGGTGGCCTAAGTATCCTTGCCTATGGATGGCGGGATATAGGGTAAATCCTAGAGGTGCTTTGCCTTGGTTTAGGGCGTAGTGATGCAGGATGGATTTTGTAAAGCCTGAGAGGTGGGTGCTCTCTTTTTTGGTCTAATATACTCGAGATGGGATGTACTATAAATCCTAGAAAGTACGTCTTAGTTTAGGGCCTAGTGATATGGGATGGATTTTGGTAAAGCCTAAGATGTGTGTGCTCTCTGTTTTGGCCTAGTAGACTCGGGATGGGATGTACGGTAAAGGCTGGAGATTATGTCTCAGTTTAGAGACTAGTGATCCCTGATTCATGTTATGGATTACGATAAATATTGAGAGACTAGGAGACAGGGAAATTCCTCATGGTATAGGCATGGGGGTGATTGGCTGAAGAGAGATTTGGCTCAGTTAATATATAGTCAGGTCGAATGTGGAAGTCCCATCTGTAGTTATTTTTTACACTCATTAATGAGAAGCTCATTTATTTATTATTTGATGCATAGATGTACTAGTTATTACATGGATTATATTATTGTTGTATCTATGTTATTTATGTTTTTATTATGTTGGTTATAAGCGTGTGTTTTATCAATTATGATATATGGCACTATCCATGTTTTTACATGAAAATGAATGCACAATTTATGTATGATGAAATAGATTGTATTTCAGCTAACGATGTAAGGGCACAATGCTTCTTACGAATTCTCAGATAAGTGTGAGACCCCTATGTTTAAATATGTTGTTTACATCTCTAGATTCAATGTTTGTAACATGCTTGAAAAAATGTCTCTCATAGCTAGGACAGGTCCACATGAGTTCTTGTTGATGTGATTTCTTTTGGATCGTTTTCCTATTGTTATTTATCATCCCTTAACTTTTCATGAAGTTTTGGGCAATGACCTGGGATATCGGCCTAAAACAGTCGCTCAAATCCCAAAGCCACAGACACAAGCTAAGTATTTGGGGACCTAGAGGCTAGAATGCAGTGTTATTCCCATGGCTATAGCCTCATAGGCCCTTAAATTCAATAGTATTCTTGTTTCTATAGCTCAAAGTAGGTAAAAATGTCAGTGTGACCTAGGGGTAAGAGGCCTGAATAGTTGGGTTACTTCCTAAAGGGTTTTTTGGTTGTTGTACAATGCTTGCATGTTGTGTTTTCCATAGGTTCCACTTATTTAAGGTCACATAGGACATGGAATCACATTATAGTAGCCTCTGATCACATATTCACCCCTGCTGGCCGGTTACTTGGGTAGATGTGGGAAGGGGTTGTTACAGAGTGTCATCAGAGTATGGTTCAACCCTTAGACTGGATGGGAAGTGTATAGATAATGCATTTATGTTGGTTGCATATGTTTTTCTCATACCTATGGTGTATGTTATTGTTGCATCTATGGTTTTTTTCCATGGTGGCAGTTGTGTCGCCATGGAAGTGATGATCGTGTCATAAGTGTATGATTGGTTATGTGTTGTTCACGCTTATGCATTGTATGTGCACTCTTTCTCACATGTTGCTACATGTTGTGAATGCATTTCTTGTTTATGCTAGGTCACATATTGGCCATGCTTTTATGTTTTCCGTGTATGCTTTCTTATGTTGGACATGCATTGGCCATTCATGATTGGTTATACATGTCGAGTGGGTGCATATGGTCATGTTTGAATTGCTTTGGTGAAGGTTGGTGTACATAAGTTCATTGTATGCAATTAGGTCATCATGATGATATTGTTAAGATATGAGGCTAATGTGTTGGCTAAGATAAAGCAAGAGATTCATATCATTAAAGTGAAGTTGCAACAATGGATTTTTGGTTAAGAGAAGACCACCATACAAGTTTTTATGCCTAGCATGCATGTATGTGATTCATCGTTCCTGTAAGAATTAGGGTTACTTATATATTTTTCATTATACTATTATTATCAGTGCATGTCTTATAAACACTAGTTGACCAGTGTAGTCATATGCATTATGGTTATCTATATGCCTTTCATTCTATTGATTTTATGGTTTCGTACATCATAGATGTTATTTAATTAGTGTGATCATATGTACATGTGTTGGTTAGTCAGGAATGCTATTAAATTGATGAATATGTTATATGATTTTGATGAATATCTTATATGTTAAATTGTAGTTAGCTCTATGATTAAGTTATATATTTTTGATGATTAAAATTTTGTGCATTAAGACATTGATGTTATATGTATCCTGTCAATCCAGATTGGTTTGTGTAGATGATTATGGCTATGACATTGAGGTATGTGTTAATATATTGTGATATTATGTCATACTAATTTAGGTGACTATACATATGTTATTGTTATGCATGAATGACAATTATTGATGAGTTTATGATGTGAACATTTCAGCTAGTTATTGTTATGGGTATAATAACCTTGGTTATTATTGAGTTGATATGTTGTGAAGTTATATCATGCTAATCTAGACTAATTGTGAAGAAAATATAGCCTCCCCTGAGATACATTGAGGTATGAGTTTGCTTATGTCGTCTACTTGGTGTTTGAATGCTTGATTATGTCTTTTATTTGGTGTTTGAGTGTTTGGTGTCTATTATGTAATCTATCTGATGTTTAAAATTTTAATTAGTTTCATGATATAATTATATGTGTCTATAAGGATGCATAAAGGAATGATATTGTTTTAATATGGTTGTGGTAACACGTATGTGCATAGATAGCCAATATATTCTTGTGTAAGTAGGTGATAGTTATAGAATTATGTACTACGCCCGATGAATGTGAGTTTATTGTTGATTATTACTTGGTTATTACTCTTGGTAAAAGTTTATTTTGAATTGATAGATATGTTTTTTTCATCACGGGTACAGACGTCTGACATGCAAGTTCAGTTACAGTTCAACGTGCTTGGCACAAGAAGGTAAGATAACTGGTATGTTGTTATATTTATTTATGTGTTGACAGTTATGTGGTTATGAAATATGGTGCAAGGGATTGAATAGCAAGAGAGACTGCAATGAAATATTTGAAAAGGCTTGGGTTGAGAATTCCCTTGGAAGATCTAGGGACCCATGTGGATTGAGTCGTGGTGTTTGTTGCTATTTTTGTGATTTTGGTATTTTGTGATTTGTTGAGCTTGATTTTTGGATTTATTTATGTCCGTTGCAAGGCCTTGCCACGTTTTTTATGGTGTTGTATTGTTGTTGGCTTTCCATGGTTTTCTTCTTTTTTTCTTGTTCTTTTCTTTTATTTTTTCAATCTGATGAATTGGTTTTGGAAAAGAGGAAAGTTAATGGAGCTCAATGCGTGAGTAAGCACAGTAGAAGGTAAGAATATGACAACCAGTTGGATTGGTTGGATCCATTGTGGTAAATGGATGATGGCAAAGAATTCATGAGAAAGGTAACTAGGTAAGGTTCTAAAAAGAAATTTTAGGTGTTAGATGCCTTGGCTTAGTTGGGAATTGTGGTTCTCAATGTGATGCATGTTATGCAGAAATAAGTTATATTAACCTTTACATTACGCTATCTAGTAATTATGATGTGATCATGATTATACTCATGTTTATATATGTATACATGTATGTATGTATGTATGCCCTTTCTGACATGGTCATCATGGATCGTGGTTGTTTGATGGTAAATTTTTATATGTACATAGGTGTGTATGTATGTTATTGTCTGACATGATGTTGCTTGTTTTATGCTAATTATTATATATTTATGTATGTATTTATGTCATTGTTTGATGATGTTGTCAGGGAATATTCTTGTTGAGGAATGATTTATCATGCAAGTGAATGGAATGAAGAGATTTTTGGTCTTATGGGGAATCAAATAGAAAGAATAGCTCTGATAGATATATGAGGCTGGTATCATGTGTACATGAATTGATATTATATGCTTCTACTATGTCTATGTTTATGTGATGCATAGGTAATATTGAGGGATGCATCAGAGAAGTGAAATTGGTGTGATCTGGGCCAAGCTAGGATAAGCATGGTTAGTGGTAAGACACTAGAATTAAGGTTTCTTTGTGGAGTCACTGTGTGGTCTATGGATGTGCATTACTACTTATTACACAAAATTTTGTCATTGTCCCTGTATTCCATTTTCCTAAATCATGGAGAACCCATAAAGTGGTCCCTATGTACTTTTTCCATCAGTGTCATAGCAACGTTGATGGAAAATCTTTAGCCTGTGACCAGCGTCGATCAGTTCTATTATGTATCCCATAACCATGTCTATCTACTTCTGAAAGCTTTTTAAAAATGGGAACGAAGCTTAATTTCCTAGAAGCTTCGATAGTGGAGAGCTGGATGTTTGTTGATCAGGATATGGCCAAGCTTCCTCCTTTGGGCCTCTTATTCCTACAAAAGAGGAACCACCCAAGGAGAGAATACTTTCTCCTCTCTTATGTGGATCTATGTCTCCTCCCCATCACTATAAATTGATCACCTTCCAATTCCTTTGCTAGTTAGAATAGAATAGAAGATGAAAATAGAAAAGCAAGGTTTGAAGATTGTCATAGGCATAGAAGGAGAGAGTTGAGACCCTTAGCCTTCTCACATTGAGTTTAAAAATAGAGGTTTGGAGAGGTGCCTGGATTTGAATCCGTCAAAGGAGAGATTCGACATCAAATCACATGTTGTAACTCCCCTTTTTATTAATAATATGATGCAACTGGTATTTTCTTTCCATTCTTGTCTATAGTGATGATAAGAAGCCTAGAATTCCTTGATCAGTTAGAGAGATTATTTTTGATATATGCAAGTTGCACCTTTAAATTTTTCTTTTGTCTAGTAACATGTGTAGGTAATCAAATGCTAGTAGTAGTGTAGATCAAGCTTGGAAGAGTGAAAGAATGAAAGGCTTCGATGAGGAGAAACATCATAGCATCACACTAAGGTAGGTCATATTCCTCATTTTTTGTTTCATTTGTAATCTAGGAAAGTAGATGTTTGTTTGTTCCCTTTATAGCTAGGCCCACCCTAAGGCTTGAGGGACCACCTCTATCCACAGAGAGATTTTACCTAGACAACACTATGTCTATGCTTGGGTATTATCCATTTGCATTGATATGGTGGATGTTTTCATGTATGCGGTCATTGTATGTGTAGTGATGTGGTCATGCATTAACGACTCCACTCTAAGTAGAATGATGTTTACATGTTGATATGCTTATGTTTTATATGTCTATATGCTAATATGATTATATCTATACATGCATTATGCTAATTGGTTGATCTTGCAGATGAGATATCCTATCCGAACTATGCTAAGGTAAACTGGTTTTTTGTGATTTGGTTTAGCTGACATAGTATGCATTGCAGGAAAGAAATCGAAGATGAGCAACAAGATGGTAGACTACAAAGATTCTCCCTATGAGTCATATGAGAAGCATGGTGTTGGGAACTCATCTGAATTGGCATACACACTGAGAAGTTTAAAGGAATAAATAAGGAGTTTCAAGGAAGATAATGACAGACTCATAATAACCACTCTTCAAAGTTTGTTAGAATTGCAGAAACATGGGCCACTTTGGATCAGCTATGGATAAGAAGATGGGACCAATGGAGCATATTGTAGTAGGTCTCTCGGAGGTCATAGGCTGGATATATAAGACATGATTAGAGATGCGGGTTCTTGGACACTATGGATAGTAGAGGTGATAGATACAGGTATCATTCTAGTTTTAGTTCTGACAGGCACCATGATCGTCATCATTATCATCCTTACAAGAGTGACAGGTTTTATTTCCAGATAATTTTAAGAAGGAAAAACCACCTAAATTTGATGGAGAAATGAGGAAACCATGGGATTAAAAGGCATGGTTTCTTGGTATGAATTTTTTCTTATTGCATGATTACTCAAAAAAATGAAATCCAAAATAGCTACATTCAACCTCAGAGGTACAGAAGATATTTTGTGGGAATATGTGAAGAAAATCATAGATATTTATGAGGAGGAACTAACTTGAAATGAATTTGAGAGGTTGTTCTAGAAGAAGTATCTATCCGAGAGATACTACAATGATTGAGAAAAGGAGTGTTATGAGTTGAAGATGGTTTCCATGAAAAATTATGAGTATACTATCAGGTTCTTAGAGTTATTTAGATATGTGCCTTACCTCAAGGATGAGAAGGCCAAGATTCAAATATTCATTAGTGCATTTTCGATAGCATTCATATAAAGGATCGAGTGTGATGAGCCTAAATGATTGGATGAGGCCATCTATATACTAAAACATTGTTATAAGAAATCAAAGCACATATCTGAGACTAAGAAATATTGGAAAGGTAATGATAAGAATAAAGGAAAATGGGACAACAATAGAACAAGGCCTCTAGGGAGAGGTAACAAAGAGAATTTTGCACCACCTAAGAATTTCAAGACATCTAGTGAAGGACAGGGACTTTGGTTTGAGGAACAGAATAAGAATGAAAATAGGAACTCGTGCGGTGTTAGACTTGTGGAGGAGATAATCATAGGAGAGATTGTCCACAACATTGGGGTGGTAAAATGCATATCTATAGTGTGCAGGAGGAACAAACAGTGGGAGATATTGGACATAGTATTCCTAGGATATATGCAACGCTGGACAATATGTAGGCATACCATTAGGCATCTATCATTGATATGGATGGTAAGCTTTGCGATAAAGTTGTTTATATTTTGATTGACCCTCCGTCCAATTATACTTATGTTATTCTTGACCTGGTGGATAGGTGTGGTTTGAATAGATAAGTGCATGAAAATTATTGTTTACTACAATTGTCTACAGGTAAAAAGAAAATATTTTATAATAGGGTAAGGGCTTGTGCAGGTGCATTGAAAAAAATTTCTACAACAGCACATTTGAACCTATTGTTGTTAGGTTCATAAAATATTCTCATGGGCATATATTGGCTATATATTCACAAGGACAAGGTAGATTGTTATGATAAGGCGATTGAATACTTGGATGACAATGGGGAACCAAGAGTATTTTAGGGTAAGAAGAAAGCAACATTAGTAAGAGTGGAAAAACTATGTAGGATAAGCATAGTCATATGAAGGGTGTGTGTTGTTTGTAGTGCATATTTCTACTGAAAAAGGTAAGGAAGTTAAGGATACATATGTCGTGAGAAGGTACCTAGTTCTACAATAGTTTTAGGATGTATTTCCCGTAGATAGTTCATAGTTTCCACCTCCAAAGGAAGTAGAATTTTATATTGAGTTGGTACCATGGGCAACACCATCGTCAAAAACACCTTACAAGATGAGAACACCTAATTTGGTAGAGTTAAATTTGTAGCTAAAATATATCCTCAAAAAAGGATACATTAGGCCAATTGTAGCACCATGGGGTGTACCGGTATTGTTTGTGAAGAATAAGGATGGTACTCTCATATTTTACATTGACTACAGACAACTGAAAAAAATGACCATCAAGAACAGGTATCCATTTTCGAGGATTGATGACGTGTTTGATCAGTTGAATGGAGAAACAATGTTATCAAATATTGATATTAGATGGGGATATCATCAGGTAGGAATTAAGGAAAATGATTTTCGTAAGACAACCTTCTAGACTAGGTACAGGAATTATGAGTTTGTTGTAGTTCCTTTCAGCTTGACTAATGATCCAACTACATTTATGTGCTGATGAATAGTGTGTTTCAACCTTATATGGAAAATTTCCTCATTTTATTCATTGATGATATAATGGTATATTTTAAAAATGAGGAAGAGCATGCCAAACACTTAGCACTAGTGTTAAGATTGTTAAGAGAGCATTAGTTGTATGTTAATATTATAAAATGTTGTTTCTTTTTTACCGAGGTACATTATTTGGGATATGTTGTTTCCAAGGAGGGTTGCATAATAGATCCAGAAAAGATAAGGGCCATCATGCAGTGGGTAGCTCCTAGGAATGTGGATGAGATGAGATCCTTCATGGGATTCCTAGGTTATTACAAGAGTTTCATCAAGAACTTCTCAGAGATTTCTTATGCTATTACATCATTATAGAGAGAAGGTAAGAACTTTGAATGGAGAGAGGAGTGTGAGGCTAATTTTTAGAATCTTAAATAGTTGTTAGCACATGCTTTGGTGTTAAATATCGTAGATTTGGACAAGGAGTTTGCAGTATGTATAGAATCTTTCAAGAGAGGAATTGGTGGAGTCCTTATGCAACATGGACAAGTAGTATTCTATGAGTCATTAAAACTAAATGAGCATGAGAAGAACTATCTGACACATGATCTTTAATTGGCAGTGATAATACATGCATTGAAGGTGTGGAGGAACTATATTCTGCGTAGACAATTTGTATTGATGATTGATCATAGAAGATTGAGGTATTTTTTTGACCAATTGAATATGAAAATTAGGAAAGCGATATGATTGGCCATGATAAGTGAGTTTGACTTCGAGATCATATACATCAAAGGTAAATAGGTAGGGTGGAAGATTCTCTAAGTAGGCAGGTACAGGTTAATCACATATTAGTTATGAGCTCCTATGGGACATATCTATAGGATAAGATATTACAGGTAGGTCTGCATGGTGATAGGTATATGGAGATTCTAAAGAGTTTTCATCAAAGTACATTTACAGGTAAAGGTATTGGTACAGTTATAGGTGCAGGTGTACCGTATGTGGATTATCATCTCACAATAGATGGCTTGGTCAGGTTTACAAAAAGGATATATGTGATATATAGTAGTGAGCTAAAGAAGGTGATATTGAGAGAGTTTCATGTGAAACCATATTCAAGTTACCTAGGATATTAGAATACGCTCACAATAGTGAAGAAGTTTTTTTATTGGTTGAACTTGAATAGAGATGTAGCAGGGTTTGTGGCTAGGTGTTTGTATTTTAAGAAGGTTAAGGCAGAGTGTAAGCACCTAGGAGGAATTCTATAGCCGATTGAAATACCAGAATGGAAATGGGAGGTCATTTCCATGGATTTTATCATAGGTTTTCCAATGATAGTGAGACAACACAACTCCATCATGGTTGTTGTGTAAAGTTTGACAAATGTAGTGCACTTCATTCCAGTGAAGTCTACATTTTCATCTAGCGATGTAGCACATGTATTTATCAAGGATGTGTTTAAATTGCATATTGTTCTAAACAATACAATGTCAAACAGGGCTTTTAATTTCACTTCCATTTTTTGGAATGATTTGTTTGCAGGTTTGGGCACAAATTTCACCTTTAGCACAACTTATCATCCACGTAAATATGGACGGACATAGGGGGTCAATAGGATATCAGAGGACATGTTTAGTATGAATGTGATGCATCAACAGTAAAAGTGGGAAGAGTATCTCCCATTGGTATATTTTTCTTATAATAATCAGTATTAGGAATCATTGAGGATGAGTCCATTTGAGACATTGTATGGGTGGAGTTTAAATACTACAATAAGTTGGAGTGATTTGATTAACATGGTGTTTATTGATACAAACATGGTGGGAGATATGGAACAATAAATGCAACTAATCAAGAAGAATTTGAAAGAATCACAGGATAGACAGAAGATATATGCATATTGGAACATGTTGTTCAAGGAGTTTTAGGTTGGGGAATAGGTGTACTTGTGCATCAAGCCCAAGAATAGATCCTTGCATATTGGTTCATTTTCCAAGATGACACCATGGTTTTGTGTACCTTTCAAACTTATTGAGGTGATTGGGCCAGTAGTCTATCGACTTGTACTACCTTCCACAATGAAATTCCATGATGTTTTCCATGTTCCATTACTTAAGAAATATGTTAAGGATGTTGATCATGTGATTAACTGGCATGTCTTGCAGGTGGAGCTAGAAGGAGTATTTCCAGGTAGAACCTTAATGCATTTTGTAGAGAAAATCGCTCATGGTATGGAATCGAACAATCGAGCAAGTTAAAGTGTAACGGAAGCACTTTGGGCCTGATGAAGCTACATGGGATATTGTAGATCAGATGTAGGTTATGTATCCTTCATTGTTTACCGGTTGAGGCAAAGTTGTTTTGGTATGATGATAGTAAATGTCTGGAGTATATTCTAGCATGATGTTTTGATATATGTACATATGTACGTGGATGTAAATAATGCCATGAGATATGTTATAAAGCTCGAATAAACGGTATGGTGTCATGTCACTATGTTATATTTGTCTTTTCATCATGCTGTTTTGCTTCTCAACAGGTTGATCATTTTAAATATTGAAATGAGCTAAGTTATAAATCACCATGAGATGTATGTTCTGATTACAATAGTTTCGTTGAACATCAAGGATAGTGTTCTCCCAAGGGGGAGGGTTCTGTAACATCCTTGGTGAGAATTCCATGTAACAAAAGCTAAGAAATGAAAGATAATAACCAAGGTAATGGGACATGTATTCCAAGCTGAATGTTGGGAAAAAAATCATAGTGTGGGTGTTCATATGGCTTATTATGGCTATATAAATTGGAAAATGAAATGGCTAAGGCTTTGGAAAGTAAAAGTGGCATTTATTGACATTTATATGAAAATAATGTAAGATAAGAGAAAAGGGAGGTGAACGGTCATAGGTTGCATGTGAGGAGGAAAATGAAGGAAAAATATGGAAAATGAAGAAAATAGAGGCCTCACTAATAAAAATGCTTCTGAGGATCAGTTCATGGATTTTGCTTAGTGAAGTTTTGGAGCTCTCATTATTCTCTCTCTTTCTCTCATACTCTTGGATACTTAGATTTTTCTTGGAGCACTCTTAAGGGTTTGGAATACTTGGATATTTGGAGAAATAATGGGAAGGGAGAGTAGGAAATCACAAGAGGACATCAGGATCAATAGCTACAATGGGTTTTGATTGCAGGTACTGAGTTGCATGTATGTTTTCCTCACTATTTTTGGCATGCATGGTGTATGGATGTGGTTTCTTGGTCCTGATAAGTCATTGGCATGGAGGATTTCCTGGATTGATAGTGGCTTTTCCTAGCCTTGTCATTTCCTAGATACCCATGGTGTTGTGGGTTCATTTTCATTGTTTATTTTCTTTTTGGTTCTCATGTTACTTTAGCTCTCTCATGTTACGTTAGCTCCGGGTTGAGTAACTTACTAGTTCCTAGATCCTTGGTTGGACAAATGCTCAGGAGCCCAACAAAGAGCTCTTGGGTTGAGTTACTAGTCTTGGAGACTTGGCTAGATACATGCTCTAGAGCCCTTGGTGGGTTGAGTTACTAGTCCTGGAGCCTTAGTTGGACAAACCCTCTAGAGCTTGGAAGAAATCAGGGTTGAGTTACTTTTCCTAGAGCCTTGGTTGGAAAAAATTCTCTAGAACCCTAGAAAAAGTCGGTAGAGACCAATATGGTGATGGTTGTAATGTCCGACCGTGAGGTGGAATCATTAGCTAAAGGTTGAGGTAGTTTCGCCTTTGAAATCCCTAGTTTGGTTTCAATGGATTTGCTTTATGAGATCCCACATTCATGATTGGAATATGGCATGGGGGTGACTAGCTAAAGAGAGATTTGGCTTACCTATCTCTATGGTCAGGTCGAACGTGGAAGTCCCATACCTGGTCGCATTTTTCTGATGGCAATAAGAGCTCTTTTTCCCCCTTATTGATGGCTAAATGTGCTTGTTATATATTTTTGTTATGTTATTTTCATTTTTGTTTCCTATATGGTGGTTATGAATGAGTTTTATGATGGTTATAAAGTATCACTCTCATCATGTTTTAGTTCATAATTTAATGAACAATGTATCTATGAGTAAATAGACTATAATTTAGTTAATCTGCTATAGCCACAATGCTTCTTAATGATTATTAGATAAGTATGATACCCCTATGCTTAGATATGTTATTTAAACCTATATATTACCTTCGTGTGACATGTTTGACGAAATGCTAGTCATGGCTAGTAGGGGTCCAGTCAAGTCCTTGTTTGAAAATTTTATTTTGCATAATTTTTTTGTTATTTTATTTAATTTATGAACTTGTGATTAAGTTCTGAGTAGTGACCTGGGCTCTTGGCCTAAAAAAGTTCCTTAAATCTAACGGACGTGGACATTGGTATGGAAAATTTAGTCCCTAGATGCATGCATGCCTATGTAATGGTAGCATCCAGATCCTCCCAGATGCATCCATGCCTATACTTCACGAACGTTCAAGGGTTAAGTGGGTTAAGAACGTAGTGAGACCCAAGGGCTAGTTACCTGAGATTCTGTTATGTGTGATGTGTTTCTATCGATTCCACTTCCTTAAGTTCATCTAGGAGGTTGAATGTCATCATAATAGCCTCCTGTCACATGTTTACCCTGGTTGGTCCATTACTTGGGTAGATATGGGAGGAGGGAGTTATAGTTAACCTCCCTAATGTCCTCATGACTTCAATTTTTACTTCATCACATGGATCTCATTTTCATGCTATAAAATAAAAAATCCTCCTCAGTGAGTCCCTATTGTACAATTCATGGAATTGTAACAACAAATTTCATTTCCATTACTGCCCTCAACCATTGAAAACTGTTGGATTAATTTCAAGATATTTTTTGCTTCATACTGCTTGATTTCAAGTGCAATAAATTTTCCTAAAAAAAACTAATCTCATCAATATTCTCCTTTCCTTTTTTTCTTTAACATTACTTATCATCCTCCCTCTACTCTTGCAAATATGCCTCTATCATTCTACTTACCATACAAATTTGGTGCGTTGAGTATTTCAGCTTCTTCCATTCCCTGGGATGCATTATTCATGAAATCTTCCTCAATCTTGGGACTATCCTTAAAATAGAGAAATATTCAAGACTTTAATAAATACGGATCACACATATATCTACATGGAGTGAAGAGTGAGATGTGTTTTAGTGTTGTGAGAAATGAAGGCACAGGTGGATCATTGAGTAATTGAGGATTTGTTCCAGTGTGTTCGGCTAATGGACGAGGCCCCTTGGAAAACGTGTTGTAGGGAGAAGTCTTGTAGCATGAAGTGTAGCCTTAGAGTCTGTGACATGTGTTTTCATGGAAAGTAGATCCAGGGATCATAGAAAGTCTTGGAGTTGTGGAAAAGCATGTTGCGTAGAAGAAAAGTGTTCGCATCAGAGTGTCTAGTTGTGGAGTATTTATTCAACTAAAATTATATGAAAAAGGAGGCTTATTGAGGTACATTGTTCAAATTGTGTTCTGTTGGAGGGCCCTACTGGGGGCAATGTTTTTTTTCTTTTCAGTGTTTCTCTTTTTCAAATTGTGGACACGTAGTATCTACCTGTTAGGAAGTTATTTTAAAATATTATTAATTCCAACTAGTACCCTAGGCGCTTCAATAATAAACTACTTCTGATGGTTTTGGAGCTGCAGTGGATGCTTTATGCTTTCAAAAATTCTTTTAGGTTGCATAAAGTTAACCAACCCTACAAATTTTGATGAGAGTCGAAGAATGTGGAGTCCATATTCTTTGAAGCTATGAGGAGCATGAAACTGTTGTGATGGGTAAACAAAGGAGACTCAAACAGGTCCAAAGAGAATTCCAATGGAACAAGAGAAAGAGTCAAAGGAAAGAACCAATATATTTGTTAGTTTAATATCAAGTGTTTCCAGTTGAACCTAAGGATTTGATGTTGATCGAAATTCAGATATGGAATTTGTTGAAACCATAAAAAGGTTAATTCTGGACCTACCCTCTTTCTCAAGTGTAAATCTTGAAATTTTGGTAACTACAATAAAAAAATTACTATGGAAGTTATATTTATTGAATTATGTTGAAGATTAGTTTGTTAAAATAAACCATGATATGAGTAGAGATGTGTCAACATTACATCTTATAACATATGCATTGGATGAAAACATCTTATTCAGTATAGTACATGAATATGGTGAGATTCAAAATGAAAAAATATTATGGGATATTTTAGAAATGAAGTACAACTTGAATGAGGCTGGAAATGATGATTTTTCTTTCACTCTCATAATTGATTGTGAAACAGAAGATGGAAAAATTTAAGCTACAATTATGGATGATAAATGTGCTCCTGTAGTTCACATTAAAACATGTGATGATGAAGAAACAATCATTGATGTAGAATCTGAATTTTATCATGAAGAAAGTATCTCTAATGCAAAGACATATGAAGTAAAATTTGATGAGAACTCTGTATCTCATGAAGAGTGGTTCAATATGATGCATGAAAAGCATCTTATTGATGAGTTGTTGTTCAGTGAGAAGATATTCCTACCTACATACTCAAATCAAATGCAGGACACCATGTTCGCATCAACATAATTGATTAAAGAGGTTGATAAAGACATGAAACAACCAAATATGTTAGAAGATAAAGACAAAGAAAGGAAATCTCTCTTAAAAGAGAAGGATGACAAGAATCAGTATGGTTATTTTATGATATTTTATAGAACATTAGTTTTAAGTGTGCATATATTAACAGCTGGGAAGAAGCAATAAAACTTGAAAAAATTACAAACATTAGGGACACGTATAAGTCCTAAGAACCTGGAGCAATTTTGAATACAAATAATGTTAGATTGCAATCCAGATCAAGAAAGAGGAGATTAAAAGGTAAAGTGTTCAAAATTTGGCATAGAAAACACAAAAAGGAGGAGAAGCTCCACCATTATCTTATGGAAAGAAAGATGAGGATGAAACTTCACCGAAAAATGGACAAGCATGGACCTTTTAGAAAGACGAAAAAAAGAAGGCTTGGTTATCAAGTTGTTTTATGTATTTTTGTAAGACTAGATGAGACTGAAACCAATAGGCTTTTTATTCATGTTATGCTTTGATAAATTTATCCATTAAGAGGGCAACTTGGAATAATGAAGAAATGTAGAATTCTCTATATTATTATATTCTTAGAGGTTTGTTGTGATCTATTATTATCAGTTAGATTGGATCCTATTCTTAAGGAATCTGTTCAATTCCTGAAAAAATTTCTAATCGTATTTATGTATGAATGATTTGGTGAATGAAAGATGTGCCCTGTGTAGGCACTCTCATGGTGAGCTAGCCTAACCTAAGAGTTGACCATTTTTGTGAAAGTTTCTCCATACTTATTTTTCAAATAAATTGTGTAATTCGAGGTAGCTTTACTAGAATTCCAATAATTCGAAGCATATTTACTAAAATTTGATATTGAATCAAATCCAATAAATTCGGGCTTGTAACTTCTTAACCCAGTAAAATTACTAAGGTGGTGTCTCGACTCTCACTTAAATAATGTTCCTTGACCTGGGATAAATAATGCCATAATCGCCCTCGCGATACAATACAACTACATAAAGCTCAATTATTTCTGATCTCGATTATTTTAAAATGGGGTTGGAAGGTATGAAATCATGATTATTGACTTCACTCTTATTGACATCGCATTAACTTCGATCAAGATATACAAATCAAATTATCATCACTAATACATCTGATAGTGTAGTAATACGGACACGATCACTCTCTTCTCCCATGGGTTCCATATATTTTTTTCAGAGGCAACAAGAGAAAATAAGAAAACCAATTGATAACTTGAAGCATTGCAAGAATTGAGATTCATTGTGAAAGCTCATGAAAACTTCCTTATGACCCGGTTCATTTTCCCATTTATTACACCCATTATTAAATGTCTAGAAAACTCTGTCCTCCAAGGTATTTCCCCCAATGCCACACATCTGAAAAACATCACAACTATAAAACAAGGGAGGAAATTAAAAATCACAAAGATAAAACAATTAACCTATTATGTATAACATAAATGATCAAAATTTCGTTTTACCATAATTTGAAACTAGTGGGTCTCGACTCCTCTCAATGAGTGTATAAATATTGCACAATGGTAAATCAATCATCCCATTTGTAACAACCTAGAAAACTAATGAAAGAAATGTGAATACATTCTCATTAAGAGTTGTGAGCGGAGTTTGTCTCTAAAGTAATAGATTTTGGGAGTGTTTAGTGAAGCAAATTTAACAAATTCTTGATATTCAATATTTCGATATGACCTAGGTCATGGGACTAGTAAAGTCACATGGAGGAAACAAAGACCTGCTATTGAGCGGAGAGGCTCAATTTACAACCCAACATGAGGGGATGTGTAAGTTTACAGTTGTCGAGTTGACACGTGCCCCTTGATAAAAATACAAATAAAAAAATATGCTAAACTATTTGAAGATGTATGTTAACTCATTTATGTTGATATCAACTTCATATATATCTAAAAAAATTGTTGAAAACAAATATTTCAATGTTGCATATAAAAAAATCTTCAATGTGGGTTATCAATAACATATTTTAATACTAATGAATATTTACATATACTTAAAAAATTAAGTTTTTATGGTTAAAACTTTTAGTGCGCAGAGAGGGGCATTCTACGACCGAGTATGACCTTGATGTGTAAGTATGGGGGAAGCCATAATAGAAAACTATTTTTTTTTTTAAATAAAATATAAATAATGCCGTCTTTAAAAATAACTTACATAACCATATAACAATATAAATTTAAAATATGAAGAGTTTTATGAACACTCAAAAACAAGATATGGTAAATAAATAAATAAATATAACTAAACCAGAGTTACTGTAAATGAATAAAACCTATTTTTATACTTAGTCAGGAGGTATAGTAAATAAAAAAAATATATAAATAAACTTGAAGTATGGTAAATAAATAAAATATATTATTATATTTACTCCATAAACCTCTTTATATTTACAAAAACTCAAAAAGAAGTTTTATTTAGGTGAATTATATGGGTCAAATACCATGGGAAAAATTATTATTAATACCATGGGCAGAATACCATGGGCCAAATACCATATTTTTAAAAGAGGTATAAAAATGTAAGGTAAATAAATACAAATATATCAAATATGAGTATAAATCAATGTGTAAAAAATTATTAACCCTAACATTAAAATTAAAATACTATTATTGTTGTTATTATTATTACTAAATCTAATATTGATTTTAATATATTATAATATTAAAATTATTAAATTTAATAACTTTATATTAATACAATATTAATTTTCTCTGATATATATATATATATATATATATATATATATATATATATATATATATATATATATATATATATATATATATATATAGTAATTCTAGATATATATGGGAGTGAAGAACAAAGACATATGACAAAGATGGAGAAATAGAGGGAGTGACAAGGGAAAGATTGAGATAAATTGAAGGAGAGGGGAGAGGAGGAATGAAGAGAGAGAGGGAGTGGAGTGAGAGAGGTAGAGAAGGGTAAGAGATGGAGGGAGAAGGAGAAAGGATTGGAGGGGAGAGAGAGAGAGAGAGAGAGAGAGAGAGTGGTAGAGAGAGGGAGAGATAGGAGAGAAAGGGATAGAGAGTAATGATGAGAGGAGGAGAGAGGAATGGATAGAGAGACGCAGTTGGAGGGGGGAGAGAAGAAGAAATTCCTAGAGAGTGAGAAATGGAGAGAGGGAGTGAAAAGGGAGAGATGGAGAGAGAGTGTGTATGTTTAGAGGTGAGATAAAGAGACATAAGTGAGTGATGGAGACAAGGGGAGATAAGGAGAAAGAAGAAGAAAGGGAGGTATATAGTAACATATTTGGAGAGAGAGATAGAGTGATGGGGAAGAGAGAGGATTTGAGGGTGGAGAGAGAGAGAGAGAGAGAGAGAGGGGGAGGTGTGAATATAGAGGGAGAGAGGTGATAAAGGGAGAGATAGGAATAAAGTGATGGGGGAATAGGGAGGATTATAGGGGAGAGAGAGAGAGAGAGAGAGAGAGAGAGAGAGGGAGAGAGAGGAAGGAAAAGAGAGGGGACTTAAGAGAGAGGAGGAGAGAGGGAGGGATAGAGATATGGGAGTTGGAGGGGGAGAGGTATGTATAGAGAGATGGAGTTGGATGTGGAGAGAGGAAGCAAAGAAGAAATAAATAGAGTAATAAGTTGAGAGAGAGAGGGAGTGACAAGGGACAGATGGGGAGAGAGTGTGTATGATTAAGGGTGAGATAAAGACATAAAGAAGAAGATATGGAGAGAATGTGGGAGAAAAGGAGAGAGAGAGGCATATAGTGACATATTTAGAAGGTGAATAGAGAGAGAGAGAGAGAGAGAGAGGGAGAGAGAGAGAGAGTGGAGAGAGGTAGGGAAAGAGAGATGGAGATGGAGGGGGAGATGGAGGGAGGTAAGAAGAAATACATAGAGAGTGAAAGTTGGAGAGAGAAAGATAGAAGGCATGATAAGGAAGTTGGACGGAGAGCGAGAGAGGATAGCAAGAGGGAAGAGATATAGAAGAGGGGGAGAGGGAGGGAAGTGGAAGAGAGAGAGAGGGAGGGAGAGGAGGAGGCAGTGATAGATAGATAGATTGGAGAAAGAGGGTGTATGTTTTGGGGTTTATATAGAGAGACAAAGGGATATAGATATATAGATGGAAGGTGAAGATAAAGAAGAGATAGATGAAGACATGTATGGAGGGACAAAGAGATTGATAAACATGGAGTGAGAGTGTGTGTGTGTTTGTGGGGGTGAGATAAAGAGACAAGGAAGGAGAGATGGAGGGACATATAGATATATATGGAGGGGCGAGAGAGGGAAGAATATTTCTTATAATAGATGCATTGATTTTAGTGTAGATGCTGATTTCTAATCCTATTTGACTACTTGCACTAGATGCATTAATTTTAGTGTAGATTTTGATTTCTATGATATTTGATTACTTGCACTAGATGCATTTATTTCAATGTAGATGATTTCTAATTATATTTTATTAGTTGCACTAAATGGATTGATTTCAGTGTAGATGGTGATTTCTAATCCTATTTTATTTCTTGCACTAGATGCATTCATTTCAATGTAGATGTTGAATTATAATTATATTTGATTACTTACACTATATGCATTTATTTCAATATAAATGGTTTCTAATCTTATTTTATTTCTTGCACTAAATGCATTAATTTTAGTGGATATATTGGTTTCTAATCCTAATTTTTTACTTGCATTATATGCATTGATTTGAGTGTAGACATTGATTTCTATTCCTATTTGATTACTTGCATTAGATGCATTTATTTCTGTGCAGATGTTTTTTTCTAATATTATTTGATTTCTTGCATTGGATGCATTGATTTCAGTGTATATGTTGATTTCTGATTTGATTTAATTGCATGTATGATGGTACATTAGTTTTAAAGTCATTGGATTAATAGTCTGCATTTATTTCAGTGTAAGCACAAAAAAATATTGACAATGTAGAATGATTTATGTGTTATAGTAATTAAACCTAATAATATTGGAGAGTAAGAGAGACAAGGTACGATTTTTACTACAACAACTCGAGCTAAATACTTAAATGGTTTATTGTTTATGATTTATACTGTCTTTTTCATATAATTGATATGGAAAGACGATAAAACTAACAAGGGTGACAATAAGAATAATAGAAGAAAATAGTTTGATATTGATCACAATGAAGGATATTTGTAATTGACTACATTCTTATTATTCACATTTTCTATCTTTCAATATTATTACATTGTCACATTGCATTCAAAAATTTTATTTCATCATTTTTCATCATTAAAGTTATTTTACAATATTTATCATCTGAACAAACTGAGCTAACTAAGAAAATTTTAAATTAAAATGACTCGATAAATCTCAAACATAGTTAGCATACTTAAAATGTTTATATTAATATTCGATGTATTTACATATTATTGATAAAACTAATCATATGTTCCTCATATTATTGATAGATTTTCCTTGGTTGCACAGGACTGAAACCCGCTTAGATCCATCTTCACTACGAATCTATCAAGCATCGAGAGGGATCAAATCTCTCAAGGTGCAAACCTTTCCTCATGTTTTGCACTCAAAAAATAGGTTTGCACCTCGAGAGATTTGATCCCCCTCGGCACTTGATAGATCCGTAGTTAGGATGGATCTAAGCTGGTTTAGTCTTGTATATATTCTATATAGCATTCAAAAATACAATTTAAACACTCAAAAATAATACATTGTATTTTGAACCTTAAAGAAGTTTAAAGGTGAAGAAATTTTATTCTCTCAACTCATATTTTATTCGTACTAAAAATAAATCTACAGTGGTTATATATACTTTCTAATATTTAACATGTTCATTGTATTCATTAAGCCTTATTTATTTATTTATCATATCAAAAGCTTGCATATGTATTATAAAATTGGAGGTATTAAAGAGTGTGTCATATTATGGATGGGGAAGGTTGTACTCCCCTAACGGGCTCCTCCACTCTCATCGATATGTACACTAACATTAAACATATCTTGACCCCTCCATCTATATTAAATAGTAATTTTAATTATCTTTGAAATTGATACGAAGAGATACGCCGAATATGCGTCAACTTATTTTAGTTACACAATGGCCATTATACTTAAGTGGAAACCCTAGTATGGTTGCAGTTGCTGCTAAAGAAGCCAAATTTTACCATATCGATCTTTGTAACTTGAAAAATTTTGACTGGCACGATCCTGAAGTCTCCACTATGTCTTATAAGGAAGAACTTTTGAAACAAGGCCACTAAACTTATGCAGTGTGTATAAAAAAAAATAGCAGCTTCAAGAACTTCGTACTAGAGGGTTTTTTATCCTAACCCTGTAACTTTTCTTGTGGTCGATATCCAGTACTTTGAAGAAATAGCTTTCTTATTAAAAATATTTAGATCTGCTCCTGAGTCTAATAAAGCAGTTAGAGAAAACATCTCTCCTTTAATACAAACATTGATTTTAATGTGATGTTGCTGGTATTCGATGGCTAATAACCACATTTCTCTGAATCCTAATGTAGGATCTATATTACCTTGAGAAATTTCAACTTTTAATCCTTTATAGGGAGCAGTATGTAATTTATAATTGGTACTATGGCCTGAAACAGGCTGTGCAACTTCCTATTTCCCTTTTTCAAGCTGAGAAACTTGGGACTTTGAAGTATAAATTCCAATTTTTAAAATATGGCTCTCTCTACTCACCTCCCCCAAAATGAGTGGACGAACTTTTCTCTGTTGGTGATCCCTTTGGTAGGCCTTAGTATTTAGTTCGTAAGAAGCTTCAAGAAATATAGGCTTCTTACTAGCACTTCTACTAGATGAACTGGTCTGCTACATGAACGTTTCCAGCAATTTAGCTTTGAGGCCCCCTTCCTCCCTTGCTCGAATTTGAGAAATGATTTTCATTTCATCCCCATCTGATTGTGCCATAAGTACTTTTAGTTTTTGTGAAAATTCTTCTGCAAGGGATTCATCAGATGAATAATCAGAGTCATTGCTAAAAGAACAACCACATTTGAAATCTTCAGAATCGGAGCAATAGCAATGGGCTTGAAGCTCTTCTATTGAAGAACTGGAAGAGGAAATACTGCAGGAATCAGAAGAATAATATTCTTTGGCTTGCTGAATGAATAGGCGTGAAAAATTGTTTTCTGTATGGAAAGTAGACCCACACTTGCTACATTTATCTTCGGCTTTTACAATTGTCTTGCCTTTATTCTGTGGCTGTGAATTCTTGCCACGATTTTTCTTGGATGCTTCACCATCTCGGCATCGATTCATTGTATGGCCCTGCTTTCCACATAGCCAACAGACAAGCTGTTTCAGCTTTTCTATCTTCTGGGATCTTGGATGAAAGTCAGATGGTTGATAATAATGTGTCTTGGGGACATATTTATAATATCCCTTTTTATTTCGGGAAGGCCTTGAAGAGGGCCTAGAAGAAAATCTCCTCTTATTAGATCTGCTGATGAACTTTAATCTTTTTTGTGCTTTATTTTCTCTTCTTTTTGACTTTTTGTGTTTGACCAAAGGATCATCAATAGTAATTCCATATTTGCTACATAAATATTTAGTGCCTCGCAATTTATGCATTTTCTCAATTGACTTATGCATCTTAGAACTTTTACAAAGGGTTATTAATACCTTTGTAATTGTAGCATATATTTCTCCCCATGTGTATACTTCGAAGGGAAATTGAAATGACTTGCAGTTTGATAATATCAACAAGTTTGGAAGGTAGGGCTGCAAGATATACTTGCTTCCACAAAATATTTTTAGGATCTTTGACAAGATAGATCCATGCCATCCAGTCTCTATGGAAGTCTTCATATTCATTTATATTCATACATTTTAAGTTCATCAAAACAATTTCATTTTTGTCAGAGACAATTGTTTATGTGTCACACCAGTGCTCCATTATCATGGAAGTCACTACTCCAATCATATTGTTTATTGCAGTCCCATCAGGATGAAATTCAATATCACCATTTTCATCTTTTAAAACTTATTTTTCCATCTTCTCAATCAGGGCTGGAGAACATTCTAACTCCCGCCATCTAGCCAATGTACGAGTGAAACATTCAATCAAATTTTTACATGATTCAACTTCTGACTTACCACCAACACACATCACCTTGTATTTAGCCATCATCTGATCAAGCATTTGCCTGATTTGACCCATAGAGAGATTACCAACATTCCATTATTTATGGTTGTTTGGATAGAACTGGTGTGTTTCAGGAATTTTACCCATCCCATTTAGATCTGGAGGTGAGTATCTGGTAAACTGACTTTCTAGAGGCTCATAGACAGGGAGGACCTGGGTTTCAGACTCAGGTTCTTGGAATAGACTGACAATATTGATTTGGTCATCTGAAGGTTTCTTTTGAGAGGTCTGACCAGCTTCTTTAGGAAAGAGATGTGGGAATTTTTCAACAGGATTGACAGGGTTTTGTATATGAACACTCTTTCATCTATGAAGGTAATAAGTTGGGACTGGCTTATCTGTCTTATTTGGATTTAGTTTATCAAATTTTTTAGATAGATTTGTAATAAGACTTCTAGTGGAAACACACTCAGACATTATATATTTTTCCACTTCTTCAATCATGTTCAAGGATTCTTTAGAATATGTTTTGACTAAGGAAGAATCATAATGTACAAAATTCAAAACATTATTTACATCATTTATTGAGACTTGTACTTTATCAAGTTGTTCCTTTACAACACTTGAATTTGCAACACTTCTTTCTAGTCCATAAATGGTTGTGTTTGTTCAATTCAGCTGTTCACTGGATTTTTGGATTCTACCATCTATACCAAGTGCAGAGTAATCTTTCATGACTAAAGGAATAGCTTTGGCGGTATTCTGTGCTTCCCCTAGAATGATACCTCTATAAGGGGGAAAAGTAGTAGTCGTCTCAATTCTACTTCCATCTAATGCTGACCATGAATGTGATGATGAAGATGTTGTGGAATCAATCATTAAAATAGTTTAAAACTGTTTATTTTTCTTCCAGGAATAGAAAGATATCCAAATATTCTTTCTTTCCATGTATTCTTTCCACTGTTCAGACAGTCTGATATTTTCTTCACAAGAATGGGTTAGGCCAAAAGAATCAGCCTCAGGATTTGTATAGATATACCAATTAAGCCTTTTTTTCATCCATTGGGCTGGGATCTTGTATTTAGGACATCCATCCATAATTTTGAAGAATTTTTGTATCTCCATGACTGATGGCTTTTTACAGTCAGCAAGCAGATCTCTGAATCTGCATTCAGGAATTAAATCATTATTTTTCTTAAAATATCCCAATCCATATCTTGGCATGTTATGAGGTCTCATATTGCTAAACATTTTTGTCAACCTTGGATCTTCAACCTCAAGAGTTGGTACTTCATGCATCATGAGAACATGTTCTGACTCATGTGGAAAAGGTATATCAGAACATTTTGGGTTCATAAAAGGGTTTACTGATGTTGAAGCAGGAGCTTCACCTGTCCTGGGGTTATGGTTCTCATGTATGACCAGATAAGCAAGATAACTAAGATTGACAAGATTTTGACATTGAGGACATGAGACTTCAAGTGAATGGAAATTAACTAACTGTGCCAATTCAAATAAGGCAATATTTTTACAACGAGAAACAAGGCTGGAACAAGTAGTATCTACAATACTTGGGTTTCTGTACAATGGAGACTTTTTACAAGCTTCCTCAATCCTTCTTCTGTCTATAGTATATTTTCTATGAAATTACAGAGTAGCAGAGGATTGGTTTTCAGTAATCTGGGCAGAAGTAATATTTCTGGTAGAGATTGGTTTTGGATTAGGAACGACCCAATGTTCAGGGAAAGTCAGGTCTTCCCATTTGATACCTTAATGTTCTATTTTTTTATTTTTAGAATCTGTAAGAACAACAACACTAGTCTTGTGTTAGTGTCAGTCTAGTCATACTGCCATCAGTGATCAAAACTGCTCTTTTTCATTTGCATATTAGGTGTCTCATACCGAATAAATTTCACCATTCCGCTAGGTCATGGATTCATTGATGGTAGTAATTTTTATCAGTTGTCCCTCATGAGGTACTTACTGATTTTCCTTTCTATGGTCTTTAGTCATTAGTCACTTTCATTATCAAAATCATATTAGTAGGTCATAGGATGGGTCTCATTAGTTTCTAGGGTCTCACCATGGTCAAATTAATGAGTCAAACATCAATAATATTAGCAAGTTCATGAGGAAGTCAATAAATACAAAGTCACAACACCCAGAAGATTAGAGATATCATTTATTTAGCTTGATGCAAGTTTCACCTCAAAACCATGTTTTGAGGTGAAAACATAATACTTTTCCTTTCAGTCACAATTCAAAAGCTGTCATCTCCGACAAGATCATCACCCTGCCTTTCAAAGAAGTTTTTTGCAAAATGTTTAGCATCAAATCATTTTCCAAGTAGATCCAACAGAAATATCCCGGAAAGAGCTTTCCAATGGTATATTGCACTCTTAAAACTGACTTCTGGATTGAAATTTATGCTGAAGTGAAGTAAAGGTCCCATATATCCTCATATATCCCCTATTTCCCATATTTCCCTTAAATTTCATGTTTAAAGTTTTATATTTTCCTTATAAAATTCCTTTTTCCCCTTTACAATTATAAAATCTCACTAATACATGAATCGGATCCCAAAACTACTTCCCCTCCATTTCCCGTTGAAACCTTATGTTAAAGGTTCGTATATATATATATACCCCCCCCCCCCGCCGTTCCCAAACCACTTCCCCACCATATTTAAACTTCAATAACAAAACTTTATAATAAATTTTTATATTATAAACCCCACCACTTCCCATCGCAATCGCAACCTTTCCCCCCGATCCAATCGTGCATTCTATAAGAGCCTTCCGATTGGCCAATCGCAAAAAATTTCGATGTGATTGATCGCATTCCTTCCTCTGATCTGCCGATCGCAACCCCTTCCCTGATATTCTGATCGTAGTCCCTCCTTCAATTTTTCGATCGCAATTCCTTGTCTGATCTCCCGATCACATCATCGCAAGTCCCCTTTTCGATTACTCGGATGCGATTGATCGCACCCCCTTTTCCAATCGCATCACAAATCCATTTCTTCCGATGCGATTACCCTCGCTCGACTCTAATATTGTGATTGCGATTGACCCCTTGGGCCCACGATACAGTACTTACAACCCATTCAAATAAAAAAATTTTATCCCTTTGTAAAAGCAATAAAAGGACTTTCAAAGGTTTTTAAAGAGTCCATCGCATTGGAACTTTTGTATGGTGCTTTCAAATGCATCCCACCTCCCAATCCCCGATTGCGATCACCTCTGTGTATTGAAATGCATTCCACTACATATTTTAAGTTTTGCTATATGTTATACCCCTTTGCCGTCCATTTCGATTGCGATTAAGATGCGGGTCCCGCTTACTCCCCTTCCCTTTTTCCATGCAAAATAAATTTTTCCCTTCATGAAAAACGTAATTTCATTTCATTTCTATTTCAAAAAAGCAAATCTTAAAAAGTCAGTTTTCTTCAAACAATAAATGGAAAGTGAAAATTTAGAGGCCGAGACCCAAATTCGTAATAGTCACTTCTACAGTTACGTTGTAAAGAGATCTACGTTACAATGTTTCACCTTCTCACTGACCGGATGCAACGCAGCTCTCCCTTTACGGAGAGATTGTTGGCTCTTAGTTTTCCATCTTCAGTTATGATTTCTCCTCTTCCCATCGATTGGTATTCCCACAAAATCTATCTATTTATTGTAAATGATAATCATTTGTAACTCTCTGAAGTCTGAAAAGTCAGAAGTAGGGGAATAGTGTGGCAGTGAGCTCTGCGCACCATTGTACAGTTTGGTAGGGAATTAATAAAGTGATGCAACTCTGATTTGTGGGATCCATGTGGTTTGAGTTTTAGCATATGTTTCTCCTTTGTGTTTCATATGTACATTGTTATGTTTCACCATTCGTTCATAAACATTTCCAGTTGAATGTTTTCAAGTTAGAAAGGTAGAATCCATTTTATATGCTCTGCCTTGGGAAATCATTCATACTCTGTGTTTTTTCTTCTGTTTGAAAAGGATTCATTTATTATGCCCTTTTTATCTTCTCAACAATCTTTCCACTCAATCTTATTTCAACTTGATTTCTAAACCTCCTACCTATCTTGCCCCATGAAATACTCAGTGTCCTTCACTTAATTCCTCAGTTCATGCTGTCCTTTTTCCCATACATCCCTAAAAATTCATTCATTTATCAAAACCCCCTTTCCACATTTATATACCTAGCCTAAAATCAATTCATTATTGTGTTTATTTGAATATCTATTCTATGGAGAGAGCCCTCTCCCGTCCTTGTAGGGCTAGCTACAAGGATGAGTGTGGTTTTAGTTGTTACCCTGGTTTGCCTTTTTCAGCCTAAGGTTCATATTGGGTGCTAACATCTCTGGCGACCATACTGGGGAACTACAAACTTTTTGCATAGAGGACTCATCACCCCAGTAATATTTTTCTTGTAAAGTCTCAATGATGATATTTCATAGTTTTCTAGGCTGATATAAATATTGTACAGTAGTAATTTGACCACACTCGCTTCAAGAAGATACAGAAGGGCTAATCCTGATCCAAATCCTCCCCCTGTGTTTGAAGATCTAAATCTTATCCCAAGAATAGTCAGGAGACAGGAGGGATCACTAAGTCCTACACCTATGTCAAGTCCCATACTTGGCCCAGTGAGTGATTTTTTGCAGAAGAGAATTCTTTTGATGAGAGTTTTGAGCTTTCTTTGTTTAGAAACAAGTCTAAAACTGCACTTGAAGACGCAGTTCTAGATCTGGAGTTTCTTGTAGATATTGAAGTTCAGAGAGAAAATTCCTCCATTGATGACTACATTTTGAATTCCCCCTAGTCCATCACTGCAACTTATATTCCTGAGCCTTCAGAATCATCAGGAGCAGCATTTCCTCCTCCTAATTCATCAGCATTCCCTTCATTCAACTCCCAGTTATCACCTCCTCCAACAACACCTCCCCCAAATCTTGCAAATCCTGTGGTAAATCCTCCCGGAATCATGGCTACTCAGTATGCACCCTTGGTTTTACCTCAGGTTCTCAATGATATGCCTGTTGATTATCAGAGTAAAATTCCTATCTTTGATGCCACTCAGGGCATTACGTTCTAGCAGCATGTTGATAAGATGAATGCCTTTTTTTACTTGCATGAAGTAGAAGAAGAGAATGTAGCTACCAGGTTGTTTGTTCAAAGCTTCGGAGGTGAAGTTAGAAATTGGTTTAGAGCTTTACCAGCTGGCTCAATTCGCACTTTATAAGAGTTACACACACAGTTCTTAGACCGGTGGGAGGTGAAAAGGAATCCACACCAACTTTTGTCTGAATATGAGAATATTAAAATAAATGTGGGTGAAACTGTACAAGATTATTGTTTAAGATTCAATGATGTATACAATGCTATTCCGACTAACCTCAAACCTCCTGTGGATTCAGCTATGCTAAATTTTCTAGATGGTTTTGATGTTGATATGGCATATCAACTGCGTGAAAGAGATCCGCCGTCACTGGAAGACATGCAGAGGATAGTAGTAAGAGTTGAAGCTAATCTGCTGGCTAAAAGAGCTCGAGCCAGAGCTGAAAAGAAAGTCATGGTGAAAGAGGAAGCCTCCCCTTCGGACAACAAAATGGACACACTGATTCATACAATGGAAAGGATGGTTGATCGATTAACAATTTCGGATATACCTAAACCCCAAATAAGAAATCCAAATTTTAGAGGACAACAACAGCTGCAATTCAGAATTAGACAGAGAGAACAGAGGGCGCAGGACCAAGCAGCACCACAGCAGCAGATTAAAATACCATTACAGAAAAAATACATGCAAGGGACTAACTCAAATGACGATGGTCCCATGTTTGAAACCAATAATTTTTTCACAGCTGATGGTGCGCCCATTTTCCTCACAGAACACGAAGAATACAAAGTGGTGACTCCAGACATTCGAGCGGACGAAAATTTCATTTTTGCCAACGACGTGGCATTAGAGGAAGAATCTGACGACTACCAGAGAGGGTATATGAACACTCTATCAGCCCAGCAAAGGCAGTATTCCCTGAGGAACAAAAAAGTCACAATCAGTCCCATTCAAAAGAGAAAATAACTCCAAATGAAGGGCGAGGCACCGAAGAAAGAAAAAGAGTCGGCCAATCCTCCATCCAGCAAAGCACCCGCGACTACTGACACAGCAAATGAAAAAGGCCAGCAGAGCATAGCAAAGGAGAAAACAGAGAAGAAAGACCCTCCCATTAAAGAGGTAGAAAAAGCTCCTTCCTTTAATTTAGAAAATGAAATTTCTAAACTCAAAGTGTCTGTGCCCCTCATCGAGTTGGTGAAGAATAGTGTATGTAAAATTCAGGTGTGTAAAGTCTTGCAAATTGACCCTCTTTCCGATATGGTTAATGTGGAATATGACCACCCTGAACTTATTTTTGGTCCAGCCACACAAGAATCTGAAGAAAATGAAGTTCCCCCCTTTTACCTAAGTCTTAGGTTGCATTAGTTTATCTTGCATAACGCCATGTTGGACTCCAGGGCCTCGCATAATTTGATGCCCAAAGTTGTCATGGATAAGCTAGGCCTTGATATTACTAGAAAATACCATGATTTGTATTCTTTTGACTCAAGTAGGTTCCATTGTATTGGTCTTATCAAAGACTTGGTAGTGTCTTTAGATCAAATCCCAGCCAAAAATGTCTTAATGGATGTAGTTGTTGTTGATGTCCCACCACAGTTTGGAATGCTTCTATCTAGGTCTTGGGGTGAAAAACTTAAGGGGACCATACATATTGACTTCTCTTATGCTACAATCCCTATATTTGGCCAGTTGAGAAAGTTATATAGGGAAAAGAAAATGAAATATATGATTACTAGCAAAGACAAGCTAGTAAACCATCCCATCAATGCAGTCCACATGGACTTGGAGTCTTTTGTCTTATATTCAGATGGTAATTTAAATGATGAGGATGTTCAGTTGGGACAAGTGGATGAGATACCTGAGATTTAAGAAAATTTTAGAGAGGTCCTCGAACAAGAAAAGGACAAAGTAGCAAGTACTTCTGAGCCTCTTACCCACCAGTAGCTAAGAGATAGTGAAAAGCTAGAAATCAGCCAAGGTAAAGAGAAGGAAGAAACTAAATTTCATCATCTATAAGAAGAAGAAGAAGGCCTATGGGGTATGGACTTCGATAGATCTGTTGGTAAGGATGGAGCAGACGTTGGAATATGGATTCAGAGCCCTGTTTTCCAGCCTGAAAGAGTCCCTAGTAATGTTAGAGTATGTGCTTATAAGTTGGCTTTTGACTGCTCCAACAATGAAGTAGAGTATGAAGCTCTAATTGAAGGCCTAAAAATCTTGAAGAAGTTGAAGGCGAAAAGGATTTCTTTGTATGGTGACTCTGAGTTAATAATCAAGCAGGTGAAAGGAGAATACCAAGCTAAACATCCAAGACTGAGGGCATACAGAAATGCAGTTCTGGACATTTTGAAGACATTCCCATAGTACACTTTGACAGTAGTGCCCACGATGCAGAATATTATTGCTGATTCTCTTGCCACTACTACAAGTAACCTAAGTATTCTGATGAACTCCAGCAAAAAGTTTGAGATCCACTTCAAGCATAGGCCTGTTGTTATGGACAATTTAAGGTATTGGCAAGTATTTTGGGATGATAATGAGATCAATGCATTTTTGCAGGGTGATGGAAAATTCAAGGACACTCCCATAGAAGGTGAGTATGTGGTTGATGATCAACAATTGGAAACAAACCAGATGGACATATTGCAGCTGAAAGATAATGTAATTCCTAGAGGTATCATACCTCTAGAGGAGTTGTTCGATCAGGACGATGTGGCAAAGAAGCCAAGCTTGGTGCCCACAGAGAAAGGAGTTGAAGATGTAAATCTTGGAACAACTGATTAGCCCAAGTTCGTGAAATTGTCAAAGGCATTGTCCTCTGAAACGAAGGAGAAGTATGTGAAGTTTATTTTTGAATTTTCTGATGTATTTGCATGGGATTATTCAGATTTGAAGGTGTATGATAAGAACATAATTCAGCATACTATTACTATCAAGCCGGATCAAAAGACCTTCAGACAGAAGCTGAGAAGAATCAATACGAAGCTGCTGCCATCCATCGAAAAAGAGGTAAACAGATTGTACAAAGCTGGTATCATAGTCCCCATTAGAATTTCTGACTGGATTTCAAATTTGGTCCTGGTACGTAAGAAGACTGGAGAAATAAGGTTTTGTATAGATTTTTGGAACTTGAATAAGGCTTCCTTAAAGGATAATTATCCACTTCTGAAAATGGAGCATATTCTGCAGAGAGTAGTTGGAGCATCCAGGATGTCACTACTTGATGGCTACTCAGGCTACAACCAAATCTTGGTGCATGAGAAGGACCAAGATAAAACTGCCTTCACAACGCCCTGGGGAACCTTCCAGTACGCCAAAATGCCATTTGGACTAAAGAATGTAGGAGATACTTTCCAGCGTGCAATGGACATTGATTTTGCCAATGAGAAAGATGTTTTTCTGGTCATTTATTTGGATGATTTGACAGTGTTTTTAGGATCAGATGATGAGCATTTGCACCATTTGAGAGTTGTTTTTCAGCGATGCAGAAAGTTTGGGATTTCTCTCAATCCCAAGAAGTGTCTCTTTGCCATGGATGAAGTCAAGCTGCTGGGGCATATCATCTCTAAAGATGGTATCCGCATCGATCCATCTAGAGTGGAGGCAATTCAACACATAGACCTTCCACGAAACAAAAAGGAGATCCAAGCATTCAATGGTAAGATGAAATTCTTACGTCGATTTATACCCAATCTAGCTGAACATTTGAGGGAAATGACTAACTTGTTGAAGAAGGATAGCACTGTCAAGTGGAGTGAAGAAGCTGTCAAGTCATTTAATATGGTAAAGTTCTCTTTGTCCAATGCCCCGGTTTTGATCAATCCTGACTACACTCAAGACTTCATCATATTTTCGTTTGCATCGGAGCATACTTTGGCTGCTGTTTTAATGAAAAAGAGAGATGAAGTAGAAAAGCCAATTTCCTTCTTCAGTAGGACTATTAGAGATGTTGCTTTGAGGTATAATATTATTGAAAAGTAGGCATTGGCTCTTATCAAGGCATTGAAGGATTTCAAGGTCTATATTCTGCATTCACATACTATAGCTTATGTCCCTAATGCAACAGTGAAGGATGTGTTGATGCAAACTAATCCAGAAGGTCGGAGAGGTAAGTGGATAGCAGCTATGTTGGAGTACGATCTGGAGATCAAGCCCACGAAGTTGATCAAAGGCCAAGGCTTGGCAAAATTGATGGCCCAATCAAATCTGCGTGCTCTAGATATAAACCTCATAACATCAGTGGTAGAAGATGAAGATGAAGGTTAGCTGGTTCCAATTTCAGATATTTTTCTGCAGTCCCCGTGGTATTCGGATATTGTGTATGTCCTTTAGCATTTGTCACCTCCTACCGGCATGTCTAAGAGTAAAGGTAGATCTTTGAAGCTAAAATCCACAAAATACTGCATTTTAGACGGTGCTCTATATTGGAAAGATCTAGGAGGCGTTCTGCTCAATTGTTTGGTTGAAGAAGAGGCGCAGAAGGTAATGCGCGATTTTCATAAAGGCGACTGTGGCGGTCACTTGTTTTGGAAGATTACAGCTAACAAGGTATTGAGAGTAGGATATTATTGGCCCACATTATTTTCTGATTTATATAAGACTGTGATGAAATGTCATGAATGCCAAATCTTCCAAGGGAAGAAGAAATTTCTTCCACTCCCTTTGAAACCAGTTTCAGTGAACGCACCCTTTCAGCAGTGGGGGCTCGATTTCATAGGAGAAATTCATCCCGCGTCCTCAGCACAGCACCGATGGATATTGAAAAGGACATATTACTTTACGAAATGGATCGAGGCCGTCCTAGCTAGGCAAGCAACATACACGGTAATTATTCGATTCCTGGAATCGAATATTTTATCTCGTTTTGGTTGCCCATGAAAAATCGTAACAGACAACGCAGAACCATTCCGATCCTAGAAGATGATCGAATTTTGTGACAAATGCAACATAGCGCTAGGCCATTAGACATTTTATTATCCAGAAGGAAACAGCCTAGCTGAGTCATCTAACAAATCACTGGTGAATATAATTAAGAAAATGCTGGAGGCAAACAAAAGAAATTGGCACCGACAGCTCATCAACGCAATGTGGGCAAACAGAGTTAGCAGTAAAATATCAATAGGTATGTCACCATTTGAGCTGGTTTATGGTACCGATGTTTTATTTCCTACATCCCTTACAGTCCCAGTTATGAGATTATTGCAAGAAGTTGGCAGCGAGGACAATGATAATCAGCAAAGGATCAATCAAATGATCCACCTTCAGCAAACAAGAGAGGAAGTGTCATAGAACGTTATTCAGTTGCAGGAGAAGATTTAAAATATCTATGACAGGAAGACAAAAGCAGAAAAGTTTCAGCTGGATGATATAGTGTTGAAATGGGATGCCAGAAATGAAGAGAAAGGGAAGCCTGGTAAGTTCGAAAAACTGTGGAAAGGACCATACAGGATTTCAACATACAGAGGACAGAATGCCTTCTTGCTCTCAGAAAAGGATGGCCAAGATTTCCCTGGAGAAGCAGTAAATGGTAGGCTTTTAAAGCACTACCATTGTTGAAAACAAAGGATCAGAATTTATGTCATCATCATTGTATATACCATGTTACTTTTGATCAAATTTCAAATACACAGTCATCCTAGTTTGGGGCCCGAGGTGAAGGCTATAAAGCTTGGATGATATGTGTATGGTGTGAGTTTATTTCAGTTTTCAGTCTTAGTCTTCAAGTCAGTGTCAGTCTGCATTGTCTCAATTCTCAGCATTTTTTGACTCCATGCCCAATGGATAAGGCTACTTGGTCTACGGTGTTCTTGGCACCTCCATGGAGCTACCATCCCCATTGGAGCAAATTTTAGTGTCATTCTAGTCATACTGCCATCAGTGATCAAAACTGCTCTTTTGCATTTACATATTAGGTGTCTCATACCGAATAAATTTCACCATTCCACTAGGTCATGGATTCATTGATGATAGTATTTTTTATCATTTGTCCCTCATGAGGTACTTGCTAATTTTCCTTCCTATGGTCTTTAGTCATTAGTCACTTTCATTCTCAAAATCATATCAGTAGGTCATAGGATGGGTCTCATTAGTTTCTAGGGTCTCACCATGGTCAAATTAATGAGTCAAACGTCAATAATATCAGCAAGGTCATGAGGAATTCAATAAATACAAAGTCACAGCACCAGGAAGATCAGAGATATCCTTTATTTAGCTTGATGCAAGTTTCACCTCAAAACCATGTTTTGAGGTGAAAACATAATACTTTTCCTTTCAGTCACAATTCAGAAGCTGTCATCTTCGACAAGATCATCACCCTGCCTTTCAGAGAATTTTTTTTGCATCATGTTCAGCATCAAATCATTTTCCAAGTAGATCCAGCAGAAAGAGCCCGGAAAGAGCTTTCAAACGGTATATTGCACTCTTAAAACTGACTTCTGGATTGAAATTTATGCTGAAGTGAAGTAAAGGTCCCCTATATCCTCATATATCCCCTATTTCCCATATTTCAATTAAATTTCATGTTTAAAGTTTTATATTTTCCTTATAAAATTCCTTTTTTCCCTTTCCAATTATAAAATCACACTAATACATAAATCGGATCCCAAAACCACTTCCCCTCCATTTCCCGTTGAAACCTTATGTTAAAGGTTCGTATATATATATATACCCCCCCCCCCACCCCCCCGCCATTCCCAAACCACTTCCCCACCATACTGAAAATTTGATAAAAAATATTTATAATTAAGTTTTATATTATAAACTCCACTGCTTCCCATCACAATCGCAACATTTCCCCCCGATCGCATCGTGCATTCTATAAGAGCCTTCCGATTGGCCAATCGCAAAAAAATCCGATGCGATTGATCGCATTCCTTTCTCCAATCTGCCGATCGCAGTCCCTCCTTCGATCTGCTAATTGCAGCCCCTTCCCCGATCTTCCTATCACAGTCCCTCCTCTGATCTGTCGATCGCAAGTCCTCCTCCGATCTCCCGATCGCATCATCGCAAGTCCCTTTTCCGATTACTCCGATGCGATTGATCGCACCCCCTTCTCCGATCGCATCGCAAATCCCTTTCTTCCGATGCGATTACCCCCGCTCCACTCTGATATTGCGATTGCAATTGACCCCCTGGGCCCACCATACATTACTTCCACCCCATTCAAATAAAAACCCTTTCTCCCTTTGTAAAAGCAATAAAAGGATTTTCAAAGGTTTTTGAAGAGTCCATCGCATCGAAACTTTTGTATGGTGCTTTCAAAGGCGTCCCATCTCCCGATCCCTGATTGGGATCACCTCTGTGTATTGAAATGCATTCCACTGCATATTGTAAGTTTTTCTATATGTTATACCCCTCCGCTGTCCATTACGATTGCGATTAAGATGCGGGTCCCGCCTACTCCCCTTCCCTTTTCCCATGAAAAATGAATTTTTCCCTTCACGAAAAGCGTAATTTCATTTCATTTCTGTTTCAAACAAGAAAATTTTAAAAATTCAGTTTTCTTCAAACAATAAATGGAAAGCGAAAAGTCAGAGGCCAAGACCCAAAGTCATAACAGTCACATCTGTAGTTACGTTGTAAAGAGATCTGCGTTACAATGTTTCGCCTTCTCACTGACCGAATGTAACGCGGCTCTCCCTTTACGGAGAGATTATTGGCTCTTGGTTTTCCATCTTCAGTTATGATTTCTCCTCTTCCCATCGATTGGTATTCCCACAAAATATGTCTATTTATTGTAAATGCTAATCATTTGTAACTCTCTGAAGTCTGAAAAGTCAGAAGTAGGGGAATAGTGTGGCAGTGAGCTCTGCGCTCCATTGTACAGTTTGGCAAGGAATTAATAAAGCGATGTAGCTCTGATTTGTGGGATCCATGTGGTTTGAGTTTTAGCATATGTTTCTCCTTTTTTTTTCATATGTACATTGTTATGTTTCACCATTCGTTCATAAACATTTCCAATTGAATGTTTTCAAGTTAGAAAGGTAGAATCCATTTTATATGTTGTGCCTTGGGAAATCATTCATACTCCGTGTGTTTTCTTCTGTTTGAAAAGGATTAATTTATTATGCCCTTTTTAGCTTCTCAACATTTTTTCCACTGCATCTTATTTCAACTTGATTACTAAACCTCTTGCCTATCTTTCCCCATGAAATACTCTGTGTCCTTCACTTAATTCCTCGGTTCATGCTGTCCTTTTTCCCATACATCCCTGAAAATTCAGTCATTTATCAAAACTCCCTTTCCACATTTATATACCTAGCCTAAAATCAATTCATTATTGTGTTTATTTGAATATCTATTCTATGGAGAGAGTCCTCTCCCGTCCTTGTAGGGCTAGCTACAAGGCTGAGCGTGGTTTTAGTTGTTACCCTGGTTTGCCTTTTTCAGCCTGAGGTTCAGACTGGGTGCTAACATCTTGGAATCTCTGCTGGGTGTATGAAGGACTACAGGATATAGGGTATTAGTGTGTCTAAAGCACCCTCTAGTCTGAATGGCAATATTATTTCTCTTTTTTTTCATGTCAAACCCGAAAGTTTGGATCTGAAGCTGAAGGATGTCTAATATCGTCTCATCAAAGACATAGATGGGGATTTTGGATAGCAATCAAACCAAACAGAACCATTTGGCAAAGGAGCAACTATTCCTCCTATAATGGGATCTGTATATTTGTTATGGGTCAAGTCTCTCACTGTGGCTAAAACATAAGTTTCTACTCCTTGATGAGTGAGAGCATGGATTCCAATTCTTATACACCCTAGATGCAAATATTTTGTATCTAATCTTCTCGCTTCTGCCCGAAGCTGTTTTGGATCTAACAAAAAAATTGACTGCACACAATCTGAGTTCTCTTGTATGGAACTGATAGATTCTTTAATGGATATTCTGGTAGCATCTTTAAGATTCCATGCTGCCAGATCTGCATAAACCTCAGATGCAGATATTTTTGGAAGTTTCCACCTGGAAAATGGCTCAGTTTCCTCATACAACAAATCAGAGGAATTTAAAACTCTACTGGATGCACTCACAAACATATCTCGCAGAGGATCTTGCTCAGCTCTTTCTTTTTCCTCTACTTGTCTGAAAGAAATTGATTTCTTGAAGGAGTCCATTTTTTTTTCTTACAAATAAAGAGAGGATTTAATTGAATACTAACCTTTTTCGCGAACCAGATGACGTTTCTGGCTTTGATACCAATTGCAGGGCCTTTAAAAATCTTTCTCGCAACCACTACAACAAGCAAACTAGCCTTGTTGAGTCTCTTCTTGTCTTTGTCTCTCAAACTTCTTTACACGAACCCATACACGAACCTACTCCCACTGTCTCGCAACTAACGGCTTACACATGGCCTCCTCACCTTCAACAGCCTTGGCATCCCTAAGTGGTTTGGTGAACCTCTGGTGAACCTCAAGTAAGTATGAGAGAGACAATACTACCTCAACAGACAATAAAATTTTAGAGTGACAAATATTCGAATGCAGAATATGAAAACTTCTCTCTTTATTGATTTCAGAAATATGTATTACATCAAATATTTGGACTCAGAATTTCTTTATTAGAGATTGACTGCATCAGCATTTACTAGACTTGGCTTCTCAATTTATGAGAAAGCTTACTGGAGGCTACCTGGGTATATGCAGACTCTGTCTAAGAAATGAACACACAAAAATATGACATAGACTCGATCTAATGATTTGGCCACTTTAGGTTCTCACCAGTGCTGAGCACACTGATGCGCAGGCTTCTCAGATCAACTATTAGACTTCAGACTGATTTTCATGATTCAAACATATCGAGATTATACTCGCAGATGCAGAGCAGGAAGAACTCAGCCTCTGACTCTAAACACACAAAAATAAAAATGACTCTAACTCCCGATGCTAAAAGACTGAGCCTTACCCTCTTTATATAGGATGAGAGGGGGGATAGACAATCAATTCAGATCGTCCTATGTCTATGACGTGGAGGAGGAATCATTGTTTGCAGGTAACACCGAACTGACATCCGCAAAAAGATTCCTTCATATGGACTCATATGTGATAGTGTGTGGGTACAAAGTGGATGCCTTTTAGTACAACAGGCCCACAAGGACTGTATGGATTATTTACACAGTGAAATTTTTTTACCGAAAAGTTTCACAAGAAAACCGGTCACTATAGTCCTGTGACTAGGAGACAATACATAGTGGATTCTTTTTATTAGTGGAGCCCACGAGAACCACTTGAGTTATTTTCAGCAGGATCATCTAAGATTTTGATTCCGGGAAATCTCAATCTTGGATAGGTAGCATCATCCCAGACCTTTGTGTAGATCCTTTTTACAATCATAGGTCTATTGAGAATGATTTGATGTTTAATTTTTGTCATCACCAACCATTGATGATGCATTCTCATGTACATTTCTAATGTTGGAGAATCTCGGATAAAAATTTCTCTGATTTGATGCAATTCTCTAACATTTTGGCAAGGAGTATGGAAACATTCTGCTATGCCATTATCGATACACCAATCACACTGAATCTGAAAATAAGACTCGTAAAATACATGATCTATTGCCAAGGAACTCAAAGCATAATCTTTCCACCATTCTCTTAGCCATGGTGGTTGTTGGTTTTCCTGAGTGATCCAGGTGTTACCAAACCTTGATTTTTGTATAATGAGTTTCATCTCGCCCATATTTTTTCATTAAATTCCACCATAACTTCTTATATCCTGCAAATTCATAGATGGTGTCTGCAAATACAAAGTCAGGATTGTCTCCTGGCCACGTTCTAAATCAGGTTGTCCAGTTCCATCCAGGATGTCTCGTCCTATTTATGACCAAGTATTTGTGATAAACTCTTTGTCTATCACTTCCACCAGTACATGTGACAGTAAGATCACAAAAATATTTTGATAGAGATTCTCTTGCCTCCCAAGATGCTCACATGCTATGAGAGTACACCATATCGTGTATCCATGGACTGCTTCTGGGGTACACTCTCCTTTCTAGTACGAGATGTAATATGTCTGAATGATTTTGAAGATTAGCATCTAGTACTTTAGTATTGCGGAGCTGCCAAGTAGGTGTCCACTCATCTCTGTATGTGGCCCATTCTTTATTATCAGAAATAGTCCTTAAAGTTTCTCTTTGATGGGCTTCATCCCATTCCATCACAATAACCATGACATGTTCTTCTTGGTCATCCTTTTGTTCTTGATGTTGAATAAATTCTCTGCTGAGAAAATCTAGCAAATAATTATTGACACCCTTAATATGTTCAACTTTAAAATCAAAGTTGGCGAAGAGTGCTTGCCATCGTGCAAACTTTGCTTCTTCGGGTTTCTTGATATTCTTTGTAAGAACTTTACCTAGAGCTACTGCATCAGCTCTCAACAGAAAAAACTGATTAACCAGATGCAAAGAGAATTTAATAATACAATTCCAAACTGATTTTACCTCCTTTTCTATAGTAGAATAATTCTTTTATGATTTGCTCCAAGTTCCAGAGGAAAACTGTCCTATTTGTTCTTTATCTTTGTTGTCTTTCTCATCTGGTTTTTGTTTTAACACACCTCCCCAACCTATATCACTTGCATCATATTCAACGATCTTATAGAAATTTTCATTAGTGACATATAATATAGGAAGGTTTTTTACCTTGGCATTTATTTTCTTAACTGCTTCTGTGTGATCATTGGTCCAAGGCACTGGATTCTTCTTGAGTCTCTGATTTAACAGAGATCTATCTACAGCACAATATTTATAAAAATTCCCTACATATTTTAAACATCCTAGAAACCTCTTCAAATGTGTTTTGTCTAGGATTATGTTAGGGAATTTGTCAGCAAGTTCCATTGCGTGACTTTGTAGAGCAATTTTCCCATTTTTGATTGTGTGCCCTAAAAACTTTATTGAGGTTTGGCATAATTCCATCTTCTTCTTGCTAAGTACCAAACCATTTTTTTTGACCAACTTAATGAAAATTCTCAAATGTTTCATATGGTCTTGAAGAATTTTGTAAAAAATTAGAATTTCATCAATGTACATAAGTAGCCAATCAGCATAAGGCTTAAAGATAGAATCCATGAATTTCTGGAACTTTGAAGGTGCATGATTCAAGCCGAATGTCATGAAATTCCACTCGTAGTGTATAGCTGCGATGCTGAAAGCAATTTTGAATTTATCCTTTTCTGCTACTGCTACCTGCCAAAAGCTAGACTGAAGATCGAATTTAGAAAAAACTTTTGCACCTGAAATCCTTCCCAATAGATCTCCTTTGCGGGGGATAGGATAGGTGTCATCTGTAAAAACAGAGTTTAGAGGCTTGTAATTTATTACAAGTCTTGGAATGCCTCTTATCTGTTCAGATATTTTATTTACATAGAATCCATAATAGTTCCAGGGACTGTTAGATTCTCTAATCAATTTTCTGTCTAATAACTGCTGGATTTATTTTTGACAGAGGTCCCGATATTCTTTGTTCATAGGGATCACTCTGGACTTGCATGGTCTGCCTGTATAATTTTCATTGTATGGAAGCTCAACATTATGCTGCGTTCTATGCCAAAAGTAATTTGGCTCTTCTGAGTAGCATTCATTTTCTAGAAGGGTTTTAATTTCAGAGATTTTTCTTTGAACTTCTGGAGAGCTTAGCTGGTCTTCAATGTGGATTGTGGATTTTAAATCCTTGAGCTCTAAAAGTTTACCCTCGGCCCTTTTCATCTCCTACATTGCCTGTACCATTGTAGACACTCTAGGATTAGAAACATAAGGCAAATCTATTCTTTTTGTATTTCCTCTAGAAGTTGGTATAGTAATGAAATACCCTGCTTTGTTATTCTTCAATCTTATTGAACCATGGGGCTCAACTACTGCTAAAAATACATTCCCTAAGATACAGTCAATAGGTATATCTCCTACTGTAAATTTAAATTTAATGCAGTGTGTATCAAAACAAATAGCAGCTTCAGGAACTTCGTGCTAGAGGGTTTTTCCTCCTAACCTTGTAACTTTTCTTATGGCCGATACCGAGTACTTTGAGGCAATATGTTTCTCATTAAAAATATTTACATCTTCTCCAGAGTCTAATAAAGCAATTAGAGAAAACATCTCTCCTTTAATACAGACATTGATTTTTATGTGATGTTGCTAGTATTCAATGGCTAATACCTACATTTCTCTTAATCCTAATGTAGGATCTATATTAACTTCATAAATTTCAACTTTTGATACTTTATAGGGAGCAGTATGTAATGTATAATTTGTAGTATGGCCTGAAATTGGCTGTGAAAATTCCTGTTTCCCTTTTTCAAGCTGAGAAATTTGGGACTTTAAAGCAGAAATTTCAGTTTTTAAAATATGGATCTCTCTACTCAACTCCCCCAAAGTGAGTGGACGAAATTTGCTTTGCTGGTGATCCCTTTGGTAGGCCTTAGTATTTCGTTCGTAAGAAGCTTCAAGAAATATAGGCTTCTTACTAGCACTTCTGTTGGACGAGCTGGTCTGCTGCATGAATGTTTCCAACAATTTAGCTTTGAGGTCCCCTTCCTCCATTGCTCGAATTTGAGATAACATTTTCATTTCATCCTCATCTGATTGTGCCATAAGTACTTTTAGTTTCTGTGAAAATTCTTCTGCAAGGGATTCATCAGATGAGTAATCAGAGTCATTCCTAGAAGAACAACCACATTTGCAATGTTCATAATCGGAGAAATAGCAATGGGCTTGAAGTTCTTCTATTGAAGAACTAGAAGAGGAAATATTGTAGGAATCAGAAGAATAATCTTCTTCGGCTTATTGAATGAACAGGCGTGGAAAATTGTTTGTTGTATGGAAAGTAGAGCCACACTTGCTACATTTATCTTCGGCTTTTACAATTGTCTTGCCTTTATTCTGTGGCTGTGAATTCTTGCCATGATTTTTCTTGGATGCTTCACCATCTGGGCATCGATTTGTTATATGGCCCTGCTTACCACATAGCCAATAGACAAGTTGTTTTATCTTTTCTATCTTTTGGGATCTTGGATGAATGTCAGATGGTTGATAATAATGTGTCTTGGGGACAAATTTATAATATCCCTTTTTATTTCTGGAAGGCCTTGAAGAGGGTCTGGAGGAAAATATCCTCTTATTAGATCTGCTGATGAAATTTTCTCTTTTATGTGCTTTCTTTGCCCTTATTTTTCACTTTCTGTGTTTGACCAAAGGATCATCAATAGTAATTCCATATTTTCTACAGAAAGATTTAGTGCCTAGAAATCTATGCATTTTCTCAATTGACTTATGCATCTTAGAACTTGTACAAATGGTTATTAATACCTTTGTAATTGTAGCATAGATTTCTCCCCATGTGTATACTTCAAAGGGCAATTGAAATGAATCTTTCAGTTTGATAATATCAACAAGTTTGGAAGGTAGGGCTGCAAGATATAATTGCTTCCACAAAAGATTTTTAGGATCTGACTCTGAAAATAAGACTCATGAAATACAAGATCTATTGCCAAGGAACTCAAACCATAATCTTTCCACCATTATCTTAGCCATGGTAGTTTTTGGTTTGCCTGAGTGATCCAGGTGTTACCAAACTTGATTTTTGTATAATGAGTTTCATCTCACCCATCTTTGTTCATTAAATTCCACCATAACTTCTTATATCCTACAAAATCATAGATGGTGTCTGGAAATACAAAGTCAGGATTGTCTCCTGGCCACATTCTAAAGCGGGTTTTCTAGTTCCATCCAAGATGTATTGTCCTATTTATGACCAAGTATTTGTGATAAACTCTTTGTCTATCACTTCCACCAGTACATGTGACAGTAAGATCACAAAAATCTTGTGATAGAGATTCTTCTGCCTCCCAATATGCTCGCATGTTATGAGAGTACACCATATCATGTATCCATCGATTGCTTCTGGGGTACACTCTCCTAGCATATAAAATTATCTATGTTACCATCAACTCCTGACAAAGCAGGTATACTTGGTCAATTGATGACTCCAACGATTCCAATGCCACGTAAAAAGGCCTCCTCCAAAACATAAGCTTCCAACAAGGATGATTTTGACTAAGAAAACATTTATAGAATGGGAACTCAAGGTTGGATACGAAAATGACATTACAATCATTGAAACAAAACCAATGGATGAACCTGTTAATGTCACTCCCACATCTTCGATTCACGCTTTAAGTTGTAGCGATCATGATAATGGTGATGGCTAGGGTTCAAAAATAAAATTGTGTCGAATTTCTGTGGCTTCCACTAATAATATATAAAAACATACAAATAAAATAATGTAAAGTACATATTTCTCACTCCATCAATCAAACTCCTCTAGAATTTTTAATAATCAAATTAACTACTACCACTAGAAAGAACGATTACCATTTCCCAAATATACTTGTATTCATGTTATCTTCGTTGAGATGGAACAACAATTTTATGATAGCCATAAGCTACATATTGTCACTCGTTAATCTCTCTCTACTATTATTAAAGCTATAAATTAGAAAAATGTGAGATTGAAAATGGCATTTGATATGTTCTGGGTCTCCCTATCATTATTGTAATAAAGTAGAAAAAAGAGATATTGAAAAATGGAATCTTATTTGATATGCTAGCCAACGATCTACATTAACATGTCTATCTGCTGTAAGGATTGTTATAATTAATAAAATAACGATGTTTTCTTATGACTCCGAAGGATCTAGTGGAACAAAAATGCATGTTTTCTTATATTGATATATATAACTTTTGCTTTGAACGTACATTACATCTAACATATCGCTGTAGAACTTTACGATTATAGATATTCTATTATTGTTTCCATTTCCTTGGCCATTATAAACTACTAGATTTCTAACTCTACACTTATTACATTAGGAGAGGTCTTCTTGGCCAGTCACCAAAACAAACTGACACAACTTAACACTTGGTATTATTTACCAACTCATCCTAAATATCACAACAACTTAGAATATTTCTAGAATTTAGACACTTGGCCTTTCATCAATTCTCCTAATTCCTAATTTGTACAAAATACAAGTGGGGGAAATTAAATCCCTTTTATAATTTACATGACCCCTTTTAGCTTCGAACAAATTATATGCATAGGGTTGATTCTCTCACATTAGTTTCCATAGGTGGAAAAAGTTTCACCTCTTCATTAAATGTGTTGAGTCCTTCAAGATTCCAAACAAAGTGTTGTTGATGTCCATATGCCTAATTATGTTGTTGTTCGAGTCCTAAATTTTGTCTTCCCGGATCCAAAATTTTATTTTGTTGTATTCTACTTTCCTTTCTATGGAAATTTGATGCAGTCATCTTGCTTCTAGTTGTCATCATCCTTCCATGGTTACAATTTTTATTTTGTAGTTCTCTCACGCTTCCCATTTTTATGATACTCAACCAAGTGTTGAAATTAATTATCCTTTCTTCAACATTGTTAATTCTCCATGTACCTACCTCATTAATATAATTATGAATAGTGTACCTTCTTTCTATGACATGATGTTCCTTCTTTGTTGGCTCATATTCTTGGTACATGTTAATGTAACAGCCTTGCTGAAAATTTCATGTAATAAAAGTTAATAAAGGAAAAGTAATAATCAAGGTCATGGGAAAATTATTCCAAGGTGAATGTTGGGGAAAACATCCTAGTTCGGGTGTTCATATTGTTTATTATGACTATAGAAATTTGCAAAGGCAATGGCTAAGGATTTGGAAAGGAAAATTGGCATTTATTGGCATTTATTTATGAAAATAATGGAAAAGAGGAGAAAAGGGAGGTGAAAGGTCATAGGTTGCATGTGAGGATGAAAATTAAGGGAAAATATGGTAAATGAAGAAAATAGAGGCCTCATTAATAAAAAATTTTCTGAGGATAAATTCATGGCTTTTTTCTAGTGCAACTTTGAAGCTCTCATTATTCTTTCTTTCTTTCTCTATCATACTCTTGGATACTTAGATTTTTCTTGGAGCACTCTTGGAGGGTGTGGCATACTTGGAGATTTTGAGCAAGAAGGAAAAGGGAGACCAGGACAACACAAGAGGACGTCGGGATCATCAACTACAATGGGTTTTGATTACAGGTACCAAGTTCCATGTATGTTTTCCTCACTAGTTTTGGCATGCATCGTGTATGCATGTGGTTTCTCAGTCATGATTTCTCATTGGCATGGAGAATTGCCTCAATTAATAGTGAATTTTCCTAGCCTTTCCATCTCCTAGGTAAGCCTGGTGTTGTGTGTTTTTTTTCATTGTTTTTTTTCTTGTTGGTTCTCATGTTCCTTCAGTTGTAGGTTGAGTTACTAGTTCCTAGAGCCTTGGTTGGAGAAACGCTCTAGATCTTGCTGGAAATTTGTTTGGTTGACTTAATATTATTGGAGCCTTGGTTGGAAAAAATCTCTAGATCCTTAGGTGGGTTGAGTTACTACTCCTAGAGCCATGGTTGGAAAAACACTCATGAGCCCAAAAAGAGATGGAGTTCAGTTACTAGTCCTGGAGGCTTGGTTGGAACAAACTGTTATGAAACTAGCTCCAAAAATAGAAGAAAAGAGAGATCAACGGCTTAGAAAACAACCACTTCGAGGGGGAAACCTCCAATAAATTACATAAATGAAAAATTCTTGGATGATTCAAATGACCAAAACCTCCTTTCTATATATAGGAGTCCATGGGGCCACAATGTAGTCCTAGCCGACCTAACAATAATAATGTAAGGGCACAATAATAACAATATGGGGGTTATAGCAGTACAACAATAACAATAAGGGGGTTACACTAGCAACAATAAGGGACTATACTAGTAATATATGGTTCTAACATGCTCCTCTCCTTCAAAAAAAATAAATCCTCAATTCTTCAGTAGCTCTGGGTGCTTCTGTATAAAATTCTCATCCTCCCATGTAGAATCTTTAGTGGGTAAGTTCTTCCATTTGATGAGATACTCTGAAATTGAATGATTTTGTAGCTATCGAGTTCTTATTTCCATGACTGCTTCAGTTTCAATTATGGTTTTTCCTTCCTCATGAATTTATGGCAATATTGTTTGAACTAGAATTTTTTCCACTATAACCTTCTTTAAGCATGAAACATGGAAAAGTGGATGCACCGAGGAAGAAGTAGGAAGCTCCAATTTGTATGCCATAGTACCAATATTTTGCAACACCTTGTAAGGACCATAGTACTTTGGTGATAATTTATTATCTTTCTTAGCTTGCTTGAGGGACATTTGTTTGTATGTTTGTAGCCGTAAAAATACCCAGTATCCTACATCAAACTTCTCTCACTACGATGTTGATCTTCTTGTTGTTTCATTTGAATTTGTGCCAAATTTAGGTTATCCTTTAAGAGTTGGAGAAATTATTGTTGATGCTCGATGTGATATTCCACTATTTTAACCCTAGAGTTTTCCCTTAAAGAAGATTTGATGGACGGTGGATGGTATCCATAAAGTGCCATAAATGGTGTCATTTTTGCTACAATATCGAAGAAAGTGTTATACCGCCATTCAGTGAGAGGTAACCACCTGACCCATTGTGATTGCTTATCAGATACAAAACAACGAAGATATCCTTCCAAACATTTATTCACTATCTCAATTTGACCATCAGATTGAGGATGATAAGATGAGCTATGAGCTAGTTGAGTACCCAAACAAGAAAATAATTTCGTCCAAAAATTTCCTGTAAAAATGGGATCTCTATCACTTACAATAATCTGCGGGTCTCCATGTAGCTTTTGAATTGTTTCCATAAATGCAGTAGCAAATGTACTTCCTTTAAATGGATGAGATAATGCACAAAAGTGTGCATACTTGGTAAGTATATCCACTTCCACGATGATGACACTGTTTCCTTAGGACTTGGGTAAACCTATGATAAAATCCATTGAAATCTCCTCCCAACATTGACTTGGAATGGATAAGGGTTGTAGAAGACCTGGGGTCTTAATTGTGTCAACTTTATTTTGTTGGAAATCCAAACATTCTACCACAAACTTTTGAATATTCGATTTAAGGCCATCCCAAAAAAAAAATTCTTCACCCTGTGGTAAGTTTTTAAAAATCCTGAGTGTCCTCCTAAAGGAGAAGTGTGCAATTCCAAAAGAATATTTTGTTTTAGTTCAGAATTCTTGCAAATATATAAGCAATCTTTGTATCATAAGGAATCATTTCTCCAACTAAAAGTATCAGATGTACTAGGATCCTGCTGCAAATTGTGAAGGAGTGTCCACACTTCTTCATCCTTCTTCCATTCATCCCTTGCTTCGGTTATCCAATATGGTTGGACAATAGAAATGAAACCAAGCATTGCTTCCACCTCTTCATCCTTTCTTAAGAGTGCATCTGCAACAAAATTTAGCTTCCCTTTTTTGTAGATGCTTTCAAAGTCATAACCCAACATCTTTGTGACCCTTTTTTGTTGCTTTTCTAACGATAGTCCTTGTTCAAAAAAGTGTTTAAGACTATCATGATCATTTTTTACCTTGAAGTGTCTTCCCATTAGGTAAGGTCACCATTTCTTTAGTGCATGTAGTATTGGCAACATTTCCTTCTGATAAATATCCTTTTTGTAAATACTTTCCTTTTATTGGACGAATTTCAAAAGAAATGGGTCTTCCTTCATGGATTAAAACAACACCAATTCCGTTTCCTAAGCAATCACATTCAACAATAAAGGTTTTTGTGAAGTTTGGCATAGATAATACTAGTGCTAGGCACATTTCCTCTTTAAGATGTTCAAAGGCCTTAGTTGCTTCAGGAGTCCATGAGAATGAATCTTTCTTCAATAGTCTTGTTAGAGGTGCTTCTATTCTCCCATAATTCTTAACAAACTTGCGATAATACCCTATTAACCCCATAAATCTGCGCAACTGATTTATGGTTGTGGGGACTTTCCATTACTTAATGGCTTTAATTTTGTTAGGGTCTACTTTAACACCCTCGTGAGATACAATATCACCCAGATATTCCACCTCTTGTACTCCAAAGAAACAATTTGATGTTTTTCCATATAATTATTTCTCCTCTAATAGTTTGAGCACCCTGTCAACATGTTGAACATGATCCTTCTAAGACCTGTTGTAGATTAGTATATCGTCAAAAAATACTAGGACAAATTTTCTAAGGAAGGGTTTGAAAATGGAATTCATCAATCCTTGAAATGTAGAAGGTGCATTGGTAAGGCCAAAAGACATGACCAAAAATTCATAATGACCCTCATGAGTTCAAAATGTTGTTTTCGTAATATCTTCAGTATTCATTCTAATTTGATAATATCCTCAATGAAGATCCAAATTAGTAAAATAAATTTCTCCATGTAATTCATCCAATAATTCATCAATCACAAGAATGAAAAATTTATCTTTAATAGTGAGCTTATTGAGCTCCTTATAATCCAGACACATGCGCCATGATCCATCTTTCTTGTGCACCAATACTACTAGAGCAGAGAAAGAACTTTGACTAGGTTGAATTATACCATCCTTTAACATTTCTACAATCATACGTTCAATTTCGCTCTTTTGGAGATAAGGATATTTGTAAGGCCTAATGTTTGAGGAACAATTCCTGGAATCAAATGAATAGCATGATCATGATCACGAATAGGTGGGAGTCCTTTAGGAGTTTCTAAAACCTTGGAATGATTGTCCAAGACTTTTTGGAGATCAGGAGAAATAGATGATTTTGATGTTGGAACTTCTAGTGAGCATAATTGTGCAATTACGCCTCGTTGTTATTACTTCAGAAGATTTTTCAAAACATTAGAGCTTGTTATCTTTCATGGCTTCCCTACGATACCTTGTAATTCGATTTCCTTTCTTCTGAAAAAAAATTCAAGAAAAGTTCTTGAAAATTAAAAGCTATTGTCCCCAAAGATTGTAACCATTATACTCCTAGTACAAGATTAGCACCTCCCATTGCAATGGAAAGCATTGGACTATTCAATACATATTCCCCCATGGTTAGCTTTACATTATGGCATTTTCGAGAACAATTTATAGTTCCTCCATTTGCAACGATCACTTGACCTTCTGGTGCTGGGTATAGGAAACAATTCAATTCCTTGGCTACCTTACAATCAATAAAATTATGGGTACTACCAGAATCAATCAACACTATTACCTTTTTCTTCTTGATATGTCTTTCTATCTTGAGAGTTTGAGGAGTGGTAATTCCTGCCAATGCATTACACGATATGGTCGGATTCATTTCTTCTTCTACTAGGGTTGGTTCCTGGTGTATATCCTCTTCTTTTGAAGTTTCTTGTTCATTTTCTTCTTCCTCTTCACAATCTATGTAAAATAATTTATTCTCAGCACACTTATGACCTTTAGTGTATTTACTATCACAATTGTAGCAAAGCCCTTTTTCTTTTTTTTCATCCCATTTTTGTGGTGTCAACCTTATAGGTTGTGGAAGTCTAGTAGTAGTGACACTTCCATCTTTATAGATGTGAGTGGTAGGCTTCATTGTCACCATAATTTTACATTTAATTTTTCTTACGAACTTGAATGCCTTCTCCAATGGATCAGGTTCCCAAACACGAACTTCATGTTGGATGTTATCCTTTAAAGTCCCTATGAAGACATCAATCTTGTGTTCCTATGGAATATCAGTTACCATTATATTCAATTTTTGGAAGTCCTCAATGTGCTCCCCCACTGAACCCTTTTGTTTGAGATTTATCAATTGGATAAAGAAGGTGTTGCTCTTTGTATCCTCATAATGTGCTATCATTTCCTCCGTAAAAATTGACCAAGTGACAATTTTTTTATGAGAGAAAAGCCATCAATACCATACAAATGTATTTTTTTCTAAATGTAAAGTTGCAATGCATACCTTCTGTGTGTTTTGCACATTATTAAGATTAAAATATTGCTCCATTTGTAGTATCCCTGTTATGGGATCCTTGCCATCAAATTTCCTCATATCCATCTTTGTAATATGGTGGTTCTTCCATCCAACATTAGATTTTATGAAATCACGATTAACATTTATTTTGTTCTCATCATAAGTTTCCTCTACCATCTTTTCACCATTAGGAAAAATTTCTTGTATCAACTTTGTCAAACCTTCCATGTCTTCTTTTAGATCATTCTTCATGTTTTCCATGTTGTCTTTCATTTTTTCTTCCATGTCATCCATATTATCTTCCATGCCAGCTTCCATGCCATCCATATTAGCTTCCACTCCTTTCTTCAAACCATCCATCTTCACTTCCACGCCTTTCTTCAAAACTTCTATTTCATTTTTTGCTGCTCTTTGCGAGAGAGAAATTTGGTGCACTTGCTCTTGTAATTTTGATAAATAATGTTGCAATTCTTCATCTTCATGAGTCATAGTTGAGTAATCTTCGGGCTTAATGGGTTTGAATTATTTTTAGGAGGAATTTTAGAACCAAATACTGATATATATGCTCAATAGGCCTTTGTAATCACTTAAAACTGATTTTTCAAGCAAGACTTATGCGATTTGAAAAACAATACACACCTTTTTCTTGATTTTGAGGATCTTGATATTGAAAATGAATTATATCTGTGATTTTGGATCTTCAATATCTAAAATTAGGCCCTGAAGTAGCCGTATGAATCTTATTTTGAATTCCATAGGTCCAACCTGATTTGGATTCTTGAAGACAAAGTTATGCCCAATCTCCTACAATGACCTAATTATGGATTGGTTTAGTAGAGAAAACTTGTACGACTTGCCACATGTCACTCTTTCCTCCTTCGGCTCTAAAATTGATACAAGAGAAGCAATATTCCATGCACTTGTGGCCAATGTTTATATAATTCCAATCCAATTCTCAGAGAGAGAGTTATGACGATTTTCCCACAGTCACCTCTTTGAGATGAAATTCAGGAGCCTGAAAAATCCATAACTTCAATAGACCATATCTCTGAAAATATTGCGAATCAATATCTGAAATTTTTCCACAGAATTCAGTAGGATTGCTGCTTCACTCTGTGAAAATTGCAGCTTTTGAATCCTCGTAGAAAAATAGTTATAGTAAAAATTCCACAATGACCTATTTAGATTAAATTTAGGAGCCTACAAAAATCCCTAACTTGCACAGATCATATCTCCAAAAATATTGCGAACCAAGATCTGAAAATTTTCAACAACATTCCTCAGGATTTTGGCTTCACTCTATAAAACATTTTAGCTTCTCAACCTTCGTAGAAATAAAGCTATTGTGAAAATTGCACGATTACTTGTTTGGAGTAGTGAAACCCTAGAATCCAAAGCTCTGATACCAAATGTTATGAAACTAGGTCCAAAAATAGAAGAAAAGAGAGATCGACGCCTTAGAAATTAGCCACTTCAAGGGGGAAACCTCCAATACATTACATAAAAGAACAATTCTTGGATTATTCAAATGACCAAAATCTCCTTTCTATATATAGGAGTCCTTGGGGCCACAATGTAATGCTAGCTGACCTAACAATAATAATGTAAGGGCACAATAATAACAATATGGGGGTTACAGGGGTACAGCAATAAAAATAAGGGGGTTAAACTAGCAACAATAAGGGACTATACTAGTAATATAGGGTTCTAACACAGACGCTTTGGAGCCTTGGACAACTTGGGTAGATACCAATATGGTGATGGTTTTTATGTGAGACCATAAGGCAGAATCACTCACTAAGGTTTGAATTGGCCTCTGCAATCCCTAGTTTGGTTTTTATGGATTTGGTTTATAGGATCCCACATTCATGCTTGGAATATGGCATGGGGGTGACTCGCTGAAGAGATATTTGGCTCAGCCATATTTATGGTTCGGTGGAATGTGGAAGTCTAGATTAGGTTGCATTTTTCTTATGGCAATAAGATATTTTTTTCCTTTGTATTGATGAATAAATATGCCTGTTATTCTGTGGCTTATATGGTTGTTATGTGCTTTTCATTTAGGTTGCATTTTTCTTATGGAAATAAGATCTCCTTTTACCTTGTATTGATGGGTAAATATGCCTCTTATTTAGTGGATTATATGGTTGTTATGTGCTTTTCATTGATGTTTCCTATATGTTGGTTATGACTGAGTTTTATGAGGGTGATGAAGTATGATTCACATCATGTTTTGATTCATAATTGAATGAACAATGTATATGTGCATAAATAGATTATAATGCAGTTAATGTGATGTATAAACAATGGTTCTTAATGATTCTCAGATAAGTAGGATACCCCTATGCTCAAATTCGTTATTTAAACCTGCAGATTACCTCCGTCTCACATGTTTTATGAAATTATAGTCACAGATAGTAGGGGTCCAGTTAAGTCCTTGTTCGAATATTTTATTTTGCATTAGTGTTTCTCTATTTTATTTAATTTATGAACTTGTTGTTGAGTTTTGGGAAGTGGCCTAGGCTCTGGGCCTGAAAAAGTTTCTTAAATGCTATGGACGTAGGCATAGGTCTAAACAATTTAGTCCCTGGATGCATGCATGTCTATGTCATGGGAGTGCCGGAGCCTCTGCGAAGATGAACCCATGCCTATACTATCTAATCATCCAATATTTAAGTGGCTTAAAAAATTAATGGGACCCAGGGGGTAGTTACTTGAGTGGTTGGGATGGTTACTGGGAGTCTTGTTGCTAACTTGGAGGGTTTGTATGATTTGTTTCCATAGACTCCACGTCCTTAAGATCACCTAGGAGGTTGAATCTCATCATAGTAGCCACTCATCACATTTTTGTCCTGGTTGGCTAGTTACTTAGGTAGATATGGGAGGAGGGTGTTACAGAGTGGTATTAGAGCATGGTTCACCCCTTGGACTGGATGGGCGATGTGTTGGTCATGCATTTCTATTGGTTGCATATGTGTTTCTCATACTTTTGGTGTATGTGCTTGTTGCATCCACATCATGTTGGTCATGCTTACAGTGATGTCACCAAGTGTAGGCTAATGGTGTTGTTGTACACTATGTCACCACGAGTATATGACTGGTTACGTGTTGTTTATACATGTCAAGTGCTTACATGTAATTTTTTGTTTATCCTTGGTTACATGTTGTTACATGTTGTTTATGCTCGTGTTTATGCTTGTTTTTTTCTTGGGTATTTCTCATGTCTATGCTTGTGTATTTCCCATGTGCATTGATATGGTAGATTTTTTCATGCATGCAGTCATGGTATGTGTAGTGACATGGTCATGCATTGATGACTGCACTCTAACTAGAATGGTGTTTATGTGTTGATATGCTTATGTGTGATACTTTTATATGCTAATATTGTTATATCTATACATGCACTACGATGATTGGTTGATATTCTAGATCATATACCCTCCCCAAATTATTCTAAGGTACATTGTTTTATTCTGATTTGGTTTAGCTAACATAGTATGCATTGCAGGAAAGAAATCAAAGATGAATAACAAGGCATTAGACTACAAATATTCTCTCTATGAGTCATATGAGAAGCATGGTGTTGGGAACTTGTCTTAATTGGCATACACATTGAGAAGTTTAAAGGCATAAATAAGGAGTTGCAAGGAATATAATGACAGACTCATATAGGCACAAGAAAAGAAAGAACAGGTTAATGCAGTCACCATTCAAATTTTGTTAGAATTGTAGAAACAGGGGCCACTTTGGATCAACTATGGATAGGAGGATGAGACCATTGGAGAATATTGTAGTAGGTATATCAATGTTCAGGTTCTTGGACACTCTCAATAGGAGAGGTGATAGACACAGGTATCATTCTAGTCTCAGTTCTGGCATGCATCATGATCATTATCATCCTTACAGGAGGAGTGACACGGTCTATTTTCTGGATTAGTTTAAGAAGGAAAAACCACCAAAATTTGACGGAGAAATGAAGAAACCACAGGATGCAAAGGCATGGTTTCTTGGTATAAATAATTTTTCCATATTGCATGATTACTCATAAAACATGAAATCCATACTAGATACATTCAACCTCAGAGGTAGAGAAGATATTTGGTAGGAAGATGTGAATAATGTCAGAGATATTTATGAGGAGGAACTAACTTGGAGTTAGTTTGAGAGGCTATTCTGTAAGAAGTATCTATCCGAGAGATACTACAATGATAAGGAAAAAGAGTTTTATGATTTGAATATGAGTTCCATGAAAAATGATGAGTATACTAGCAAGTTCTTTGAGTTATTGAGATATGTGCCTTACCTCAAGTAGGATAAGGCTGAGATTTAGAGATTCATCAGTGGTTTTTTGATAGCATTTAGAGACATGATTGAGTTTGATGAGCCTAGATCATTGGATGAGGAAATCTAGAAACTAAATCATTGTTGTGATCAATCAAAGCGCATATTCAAGACTAAGAAAGATTGGAAAGGTAATGATAAGAATAAAGGAAAATGTGACAAGAAGCGAACAAGAACTTAGGGAACAGGTACCAAAGAGAATGTGGCACCACCTAAGAAGTTCAATACATCTAGTAGAGGATACAGACTTTTGTTTGAGGAACATAATAAGAATGAAAACATGAAGCCCATGTGGTGTTGGAATTGTGGAGGAGATATTTGTAGGAGAGATTGTCCATAACATCAGGGTGGTAAAATCCATATTAAAGTGTGCAGGAGGCACACACAATGGGAGATGTTGGATGCAGTATTCCGAGGATATATGCAACAATGGACAATAGTCACGCATACCATGAGCCATCTATCATTGATATGGATGGTAAGATTTATGATCATGTTCTTTCTATTTTGATTGAACCGGGATCCAATTATAGTTATGTTAGTCCTCACCTGGTGGATAAGTGTGGTTTGAATAGAGAAGTGCAAGAATATTCTTGTTTATTCCAGTTGTCTACAGGTACAAAAAAAAGAGATCATCATTGGGTTAGGGCTTGTGCATTTGAGTTGAATGAAATGTGTACAACAGTGCACTTGAACCTATTGCTATTAGGATCATACAATATGCTATTGGGTATGGATTGGCTATATCTTCATAGGACGAAGGTAGATTGTTATGATAAGGCCATTGAATACTTGGATGACAATGGGGAACCAAGAGTATTATAGGGTAAGAAGAAATCAACATCGATAAGAATGGCAACAACTATGCAGGCCAAGCGCAGTCACATGAAATAGTGTGTGTTGTTTGCAGTACATATTTCTACTCACAAAGGTAAGCAAGTTGAGGATACATATGTATTGTGTAGGTACCCAGTTCTACAGTAGTTTCGGGCTGTATTTCTAGTAGATAGTTCAGAGTTTCCACCTAAAAGGGAAGTAGAATTTTATATTGAGTTGGTACCATGGGCAACACCAACATCAAAAACACCTTACAATATGAGCACACCTGAGTTGGCAGAGTTAAATTTGTAGATAAAAGATATGCTCGATAAAGGATACATTAGGCCAATTGTATCACCATGGGGCATACCGATGTTGTTTTTGAAGAATCATGATGGTACTCTAAGATTGTGCATTGACTATAGGGAATTGAACAAAATGACCATCAAGAACATGTATCCATTGTCGAGGATTGATGACTTGTTGTGTCAGTTTAATGGAGAAAAATCGTTCTAAAATATTGATATGAGATCGGGATATCATTAGGTAGGCATCAAGGAAGATTACTTTCGTAAGACAATCTTCCAGACTAGGTATGGAAATTATGAGTTTGTTGTAGTTTCTTCAAGCTTAACCAATTCTCCAACTACATTTATGTGATTGATGAATATTGTGTTGCATCCTTATATGGAAAATTTCATCATTTTATTCATGACGATATACTGGTATATTCTAAAAATGAGGAAGAGGATGCCAAACACTTAGCAGTAGTGTCGAGATTGGTAAGAGAGCATCAGTTATATGTTAAGCTTAGATTTTTTTTTTCTTTCTGACTAAGGTACATTACTTGGGACATGTTATTTCAAAGGAAGGCATCATAGTAGATCCAGAAAACATAAGGGCCATCATGGAGTGGTTAGCTCCTAGGAATGTGATGAGGTGAGATCCTTCATGGGATTGACAGGTTATTACAGGAGGTTCATCAAGAACTTCTCACAGATTGCTTATCCTATTAAATCATTGGAGAGAGAAGGTAAGAAGTTTGAATGGATAGAGGAGTGTGAGGCCAGTTTTTAGAAGCTTAAGAAATTGTTAACACATGCTCCAATGTTAAATATCGTTGATTTGGACAAGGATTTTGTAGTATGTATAGATGCTTGCAAGAGAGGAATTGACGGTGTCCTTATGTAGGATGGAAAGGTAGTATTATATGAGTCACGTAAACTAAATGAGCACAAGCAACACTATACGATGCATGATCTTGAATTGGAAGCGATCATACATGCATTGAAGATGTGGAGGAACTATCTTCTGTGTAGACGGTTTGTATTGATGACTGATCACAGTGGATTGAGGTATTTGTTTGACCAAATGAATATTAACACTAGGTAAATGATATGGTTTTCCACGATCAATGAGTCCAAATTTGAGATCAGGTACATAAAAGGTAAAGAGATAGGGTGGAATACACTCTTAGTAGGCAGGTACAAGTAAGTCACATATAAACTATGAGCTCCTATGGGAAATATCTATAGGATAGGATCTTGCAGGCTGGTCAACATGGTGACAAGTATATGGAGATTCTACATAGGTTGCATCAGAGTATAGGTACATGTACAAGTATAGGTTCAAGTGTACATGATGCGGATTATCATCTCACAATAGATGGCTTGGTTAGGTTCACAGAAAGGATATATGTGCTAGGTAGTAGTGAGCTCAAGAAGGTGATATCAAGAAATATTCATACGAAACCATATTGAGGTTACCCAAGATATTAGAATATGTTGACAAGAGTGACTAATTTTAATTATTGGCCGAAATTGAAGATAGACGTAGCAGGGTTTGTGGATAGGTGTTTAGATTTTCAGAAGGTTATGGAAGAGTGTAAGAACCCAGGTGGACTTTTATAGCTAATTCTGATAGCAGAATGGAAATGGGAGGCCATTTCAATGGATTTTATCACAGGTTTTATGTAGACAGTGAGATAAGATGAATTAATCATGGTTATTGTGGATATTTTGACAAATTTAATGCACTTCATTTTAGTGAATTCTATATTTTCAGCTAGAGATGTAGCACATGTATTTATCAAGGATGTGGTCATATTTCATGGTGTTCTGAAGAAGATAGTGTCAAACAGGGATTGAAAGTTGACTTCCAAGTTTTGGAAGGATTTTCTTGCAGGTTTGGGCACAGAGTTTGCCTTCAACACAACTTATCATCCACATAAATATGGACAGACAAATATAGTCAACATGATACTTAAGGACCATTTTAGGATGTATGTGATGCATCAACAGTGAAAGTGGGAAGAGTATCTCCCACTGGTAGAGTTTCATTATAACAATGGGTATTAGGATCATTGAGGATGAATCCATTTGAGACATTGTATGGGTGGTTTTATACAGAATTATAATCTACGAATAAACTAGATTCCCTGAGTGTGGTGTTCCTTGACTCATAACAACAGAAGAAGGACATATATTCTTTTCTCTAAGACAAATAGATAGATAGAAAGGAAAGAAAACTACTTGTAACCCTTTCACTCTATTTCTTCTTATTTTGTTTTTGTCATCGCTCTCAATCCAACTAAAGCCGCTAGATCAATACCTGCAATCAAAGGCAAAGAAAAACAAACAACATACATATATACAAGTATATACTTATCTTAACCAAATCGAACCGATTAGGTCTGAGAATACATACACGATTGAGAATTCAATTGACAAGTTATAAACATACATATGAGAAAATGAGTAGATATCTTTATTAAGAGAGTATGAGGAGAAGATTACAACCAATAGATCGATTCATCATCAAACTGCTCCAACTTCATTCCATCCTTATCACACCAAGCATAATATCAATAGCATAACCATACTTCCATCTCTCCTCAATTGAGAATCCAACATCATAACATTACACAAATTTCTCCCTCCCTTACCACTTAGATGAGTGCTCAATTTATAGGGAAATTGAAGGCATTTTCTCAATAAATGGAATTGAATGGATTTATAATCATAGGTGAGACATTTTTCCAAGTTCAGTGGTGATGGATGAACACTTGTATTCGAAGTATGACACATATGAGCTCTTCTAGAAGGCTTTAGAAATGTGGAGATTCCTGGAACAATGATGATTTCGCTCCAAGGAGACCAACGCACCCTTAAGTGTCGAGAAGTGCACTACAGTGCAGCCTTGCATGGGGGTAAGTGCACTACAACACATGTAGGCCCATTCAGAGGTGCACTGATGATTCAGTGTGTCATATAATCTATACTTCATACATTGTAAATCTCACAATCGAAGCCATCAATGGAATGTCTTTTGTTAGGGAATATAGCAACTGAATTAGGGGATGACAGACCCTATTCATTGGTCTTGGGGTATGAGGCCCAATTTGACCAGGTCTTGGGGGATGATGCCCTAATTGACCTATAACATATGCCCCCTAAAGCATGAAGTAAAAATAATGATAATATTTGGATGAGATGCTTTACAATGTGATGTGTAGGATCTGAAGTGGATGGTGACTTGCATCAATTTGCAATACATTACATCGTGATATCTTACATCTTGAACATGAATTATTGAGGGAGGCATACCCATGCTCAACACATAAACTATCATAACATGTACATAATTCACAAAGTCGTCTATAGATATAGACATGCCTACAGATATAGGCCCATGTTCAAATGACCATCTCTATGTAAAGCCATCATACAGACGATGTGGTACAATTACTGAAATCACAACCCCAAGTCGAACATGAGAAGACATCATCTAATTACCATCCAATTATGTAAGTTGTTAACATATGCTAGAGAAACCACCTTTTTATGTTAATGGTTCTCAAGGTACTGAAGTACAATTTGAAAGGCGTGAATATATGATTTGGTGTCGAACGCAAAACAAAATCTTTTGGTCGATGGTTCGAAAGCGAGAATCTTGTCGATAATGTAGAAAGTTCCAAGGTACTAGAAAGATGTTTCTAAGTTAACTTCCTTGATGATGAGATAATGTCGAAAACAAGAAAATTTATTGAAAAATGAGAGTAATGATTTTGGAGAAAAAATATGACTTGATGTATCAATGTTTAGGGATGGCGGTCATGAAAATGAAGTTTTATGAGTATTGCAGAAGATGATGAATTAATAGATGACTTCTCTTGAACATATGGATGACTCTAAAATGAGTTGGTAGAATTGAAACTAAACCAAAGTGATAGTATGATGGACCATAGGTATGATGAACCATTAAGAATATTACCCAACCCAAAGACACAGTGATGAAGTGAAAGTGTCATGTTCAAGAGCGACCTGCTACCATAAAGTTTTCTATTTTCCCAAATTTTCCCCAGTCATTGTTGACCAATAAATCGTTATTTTTTAGCAATATTGACGAGGGTAACATATGCTTGATCTATAATTTGACCCTTCGCGTGAACCCATCACTATTTAATGATTTAACGAGTCTAGCGATATTGGAACTCGATCTTGCCATGATCGACAAGTATATCGCTATTTTACGTTTTAAAAATTCTAACGACAGTGAAAACCCGATCCTTTTTCATGTTTAGAGTGTTTTAAAAAAGGGACAAAAAGAAAAATTCATGAGTCATTTTTTGTAAATTTCTCGCTGAGGTCTGAAAATTTCTAGAATGATACCTAAGAAAACCTCTTAGCCATGTTCGACTAAGGTTTTCCTTTTTCGTAAATAATCTATCTCAGTCTGGAAATTAGTTAAACTTATACTGAGTATATTTCATTTCATTTACTTTTATGAGCTTGAAAAGACAAGTGCTCAGCAATGTGTTCACATTATCGGAGTCTGAAAAGAGCTAAACCAAGACTCCAGGGGGTTCCTTTTTCGCATTTATCAAAGCTTGAAAAAGAGATAAAATTGCACTTTAATTACTTTTTCATTTTTTTCAAAGCTCAAAAAATGAGGGTAACAATATGCTTTGTGGTCAAATCATTCTTGAATAGTTGTGCACTCTAAACTCATTGTATCACCTGTAAAACCTATTTAGAGAACCATAAAATGGATTAAAACTACCTGTTTCATAGTAAAAATGAATAAAAGCTATAGTAACATCATTAAATATGATAAAAATAATCAAAATGACTATTAAAAAGTAGTTTTTAACATTTCATTTTACCATTCCATAGTTTCCATTTCAAAATTAGGAGCTCTGAACCAATTTTTCCCTCAAACTTCAGTGGTCGATTGCGATAGTTTCAGTTGCCAATTTCTCTTTCCGTTTGATCTAGGTTGGAGTAGTGAACCTTATATTTCTTTTAGTATCATTTATGTTGCATTTAATGGTAAATTTTTACGATTTTGATCCCCTCAGGGTAAATATATTATGTTTTGACGGAAACACGCCCTTGAATTTTGAAATGTGCATTCCAGTGCACTAGAATTGAAGTCTAGGTGCACTGCAATGCTTTGTCCCTTAACCCGGGGTGCATTTGGTGCATTTCTCATTTTTGTTTCTTACTATGTGCCTAATATTTCCAATTTTTTTGCATGAAATGGATCCTAATAAATCTTATTATTTCCTTTCAGGTATTGATCATGGATCAAAATGACCATTACATGGAAAGAAACAGAACATGAAGAACAAGATTTGATTGGCCTAAAGGATTTGGCTACATTAAGAGCCCTCATGGATTGTGGGTTGCTTAAATACTTTAGATTATCAACGATGAGGCAGGATATGGAACTCTTGGCATTCCTATTTCATTCATGGGATACGGTATTGCACGATTTTCACATTGGGGACAAAATGCCCTCAATATTGGTTGAGCATATTTACTTTCTCACTAGATTATCGAGACAAGGTTCTCCTATTTCCCTTGCAAGATCTGCTCTTGGAGGATAGACAATGAGGGATTACATATGCCAATATTGCCATCCAAGTACTGAACCAAGTAAACATATAAAAATAAATATCCGTGATGTGTGTGATTTGCCTTTGATAAGCATCCTTTTTACTATTGCAAAACTTGTTGGTTTTGCGACACTACATGTTGCAAACCAATCATAGATGCAATATGCTCTCGAGTACCTAGAACCGACAATGTTCAACTGGGCTGAAGAAATACTCTTTCAAATGAAAGAACAACTGACTAAAGCAAAGGGTGGCAGGAAGAATATTTTTAGTTATGGTTCGATCTTTATTTCCTTCATTTTAGAGTAGGTTCCATTGATGTAGCCACAACATGTTACACTAAGCATATCTAGTCCTAGAGATCCTTGGATGCATAGATGGGTTTAGTTGATGGCTAGACATGCTAGTCAATCAACCATCATATTCTCTACTACATTCTTTGCCTGGTTCAGATGACAAATTATCACCATAGATGAGTATCCATATGCAGCCATAGATTTCCGTGGAGATCCAGACTTGATGTTATTAGATGGTGCTCAATTGGGTGCAATAGGTAAGAAATGTTTTTATCATGTTTTTTTTAAATTTTTGAGGTTTCTACATGTTTTTTTTTATTTTTGATGTTTCCGAAGACTAAACTAAAGTTTTGATGTACACAGATTTGGGTCACATTTGACCATTGGGTTGAAAAGAGAAAACAATATATGGGCCAGGGGAGAGGACTATCAGGAGAGAAGTCCTTTGGGATTTAGATTTGACCGAGACTCTTGTTGAGATGCAACAACACGTCGAGGGATTGAATTTTGGGATACAAAATTTATAGATTGAGGAGTTACCTATGAGACTGCAGTGCCATACTATTGGTGTTCCTAACCGTTGGATGTTGTTATTAGGTAGGATAGCTAAAGGAGTTTCTTTTTATCACATGAATCACTATTTTACTTTGACATTTTTTTCATACATTTTGAGGTCAGATGACCAATGTGTCTTGGGCACAAATTTTGTAAAAGCATAAAATATCTATCTTATTTTTTGAGTGTTTTATTATGTTTAATGCACAATCCTATTCAATTATGTGATGTGAATTTAAAATGTCTTTACATGTGTTGCAAATGTCTGTTTAAAACATAATTCGCTAAGGAATGATTTAATGTGTTCAAATTTATAGAAATGTGTTTATATTGAATGTAATCAAATGTCTTTCCAAAATTCAAACTCTAAGGAACATATGATGAAGTGTTGGATTTCAGATAGTATATCTGCTAGTAATTTTTAGTATGACAAGTTGTGAGTATAACCTAATGATGATGCGGTTAATACCAAATGAAATGGCATCAGAGAGGAGTTTTATCACCACTCTACTCAGCGATATTTTTTGTGGATCTATAGATACAAATCCCTTGAAAACTCACTAACTCGCCACCTAGAGTGAAAATGGCCCATGTTGCAGATGATAGGTTCTACGTACTACAACTAGCACCATCGGCGTACCCAAAGAATGGTTCCAAATATTTAGTCATCTGCGATGAAATATAAAGTGGATTAATAACTTCAAGAAAACTCTAGAAAAACAAACTAAGATAGTAAATGAAAATGAAAGCATATATACAATATGATACAAAAGTTTGCCACACTCAATTAAGCATAGTAACATTTCAAGTAGAACCCTTTTGGAGGTTGCACCAATGGAATTCCATCATAATCAATTAACTCATAGATGCCCTTAGCCAGAACTCTTTTGAAAATGTAGGGGCCATGCCAAAGTGGCTAATTTTTTTTTGTTCATATCAAATCAGCTTCCTGATCATAAAGAAAGACTAGGTTTCCCTCTAAGAAGATGCAAGGCTTGACATGTTGGTCATATTGCACCTCGATTCATCTCTTATGCACTTCATTGGCCAATGCAGCTTCACGATGCATTTCATCTAGATGAATGAGGTTTAAAATATGTGATTATTCATTAGAGGGGTTAGTTAGCAACTCAATAGCGAGTTGTAATAATGGAATTTCACATTGGATTCATAAGATAGCTTCTATACCATAGACCAACTAAAAGGTGGTAAATCCAATTTCATTTCTTACCAAGGTTCGATTTTCTCACAAAGCCGAGTACAGAATTAAATGCCAATTTAGTTTGTGAACCCCTATCATTATTTGTAGAATTATTTTAATGATCTTGTTAATGGCTTCAAATTGTCTATTGGATTGTGGATAATAAGGGGTATAACTATCATGCAACAGTACTAATTTTTTAGTCAACTCATTCATCATGTTATTGTGAAAATGCTTACCATGATATGTAACTATATCTTGTCATAAACCAAACTGTGAGATGAGATGACATGATTGAAAACTAACAATGTAGTTGTTTCGCCTATGTTATTTAGTGTAGTCATCGCTTCAGACCACTTGGTAAAGTAGTTGACTACAATAATAATATAACCATGCCCCCCGGCCGAACGAGGGTTGCAAGTCATGAAGTCAATGCCCCATTTTGGAAATGGTCCCACAATGATGACAATATGCATTGGTGCTGGCAACATTCGGATTTTACGATCAAATATCTGGCACACAAGATAACTTCTGACCGCGAGGATGCAGTCACAAAATATGGTTGGCCAAAAGTAACCAGAGCAGAGAATATTCTGCACGGTAGCATAATCAAACAAGTGTCCACCACATGTAATAGCATGGTAATCCTGTAGAACTTTATCAACCTCTTCATGAGTTAGGCACCTCCTTAAAACTGTATCAACACCATGACGATAAACTGTATCACCGATGACCAGATAATCTTTGTCTTAGTATCGAATACGTCATTGTTGTGAGCGAGAGGTTTCAGGCTATAAAGTATGGGTTTGGAGATAAATGATAAAATCCCCATACCAAGGGTCATATGACCCAAACAGAAATAGAGACTCATTTGGAATTGATGGTTCTAATGTATTTTTAGTACTATTAGAGGGAAGGTCATAGAGAACGTCAGCTGAAACTAAATACTTCTTTGACTTGGATTTGATGAATGCCAAATTAAATTCCTGCAAAATGATGATCCATTTTAAATATCCCCCCCCCCCCCCCAAGCAATTAATGTGATAGAATGTATGTCATATGGTTACAATCCGAAATGACAATGGTCTTCCAGAGCAGGATATAATGGTAAAATATTTTAAACAACTTGAACGACTACCAAGGGGAGATTTTCGATGTATGAATACTTGACTTCTGTGTCATTGACATTATGACTCAAATAATATATCGGATGTTCTATCCCATCTTCTTTTTGGACCAAAACCATAACAATGGTCGTATCTACCATGGAGATATATAGGAAATAATAACTCTCATAATTAGGGGGATACATTAGTGATGCTTGAATCACGGTATCTTTAGGAGCATAAAAAAAATCTTGCGCAACCTTATCCCAATGGAAGGGAATCCCCTTTTTCATTAAACGATTAAATCCCTTAGCCATTTCAGCACAGTTGGGTATGAACCTCCTTAGGAAGTTAGCGTTTCCTTGAATTTTCTGTAACTGAGGTAAATTTTAGGGCGTAGGGAAATCAAGAATGGCCTGGACCTTCAGTGGGTCAATTTTAATTCCATCTTTTTAGATGAAAAATCCAAATCAAATGACCAAAACAACCAAAAAACACACAATTGTTTGGACTGAGGCATATATTGTACTGTGGGTAGCGAAAAAATATAGCTCTCAAATGGGTCAGGTGATCAGTCTATTTTCGTGAATGTGTGGGTGAATTGTCTACATAAGGTTGAACAATGTGCTTAATTTCATTGAAATCATAATACATTACTCTCTGAAATGTTTCCCCAATGTTCTTTAAACCAATTGGGAGTTTACGATAAGCAAATTTTCCCCAGGGAGAGATGAATGTTGTCTTATATTAGTCGTGTGGGCAAATATTGATTTGATTGCAACTGGAGAATCCATCCATTAATGAAAATATTTCACCTGGCACATTCATCATTAATTTTGTCAATAAAGGGAGTAGGATAATTATCTTTTAGACAAGCAATATTGACATCCCAATAATCGATGCAAACTTTATTTGTCCCTTGTTTCTTCATGATAGGAACAATGTTGGAAACCCAATAAGTAAGCGGAACAAGGTAAACGAAACTAGCACGTAGAATTTTTTTAACTTCTCCTTTAATGGCAACAACCTTCTTTGGATGAACAGGACGAAGGCCTTAACGTACGGGTCTAAAATCAAGCTGCATTTTAATTGTCTGGTCAATGATACTAGAATCTATGCCTGACATTTCCTCATAATATCAAGTGAAGACATCTCGAAATTTATGAAAAAGAGAGCAATAAGTATCGAGTTCCGACGAAGAACAAGACACGTCGACATGAATGTTTTCTACAACGTCGGGTTTGGTCGCAGTATCGATAGAAATGGTTTCTTTAGTATTTGATAAGTTTCTCTTGAATTCGATGGCATTAATTGGAATATAATTCAAAAAGAAAGTAGAGATCGTAGGGTGACATATTTCAATAAGATTATCTTTGATGTAATCCTGAAGATGGGAACAATGATGATGATCTTCCCATGGATCTCCTTCTGGCATCATGGATTCCACAATGCTCTCATTAGTCAAGAATGTGGATGAAAAAGGATCAGATGGAGTACCAAAATCTAATGAACGATCGAACCAAACAATCGATGACGATGAATCAAGACGTGCCGCCCAGGCCAAGTAAATTGATGGTTATGCCAACTCAATTTGGCTTCGAGGAAAAAATGCATTCATAATATCATCTTCAAAATCATTGATAATATTCCTTAAGTCATATGAAGTAGAAGATATCATGCAACATGTCTCTATTCTTGCAATGTTCGTCGATGTCGCTGGCGACAGTAATGAAAAGGTGCCCATTAGGGAAGAATCCTTTAAGAGCCCTACACCAATTTTTTGAAGTGAAAGCTAGGGTGAGTGAACTAACAGAACACTTCCAGATACCTGGGAACTAGAGGAAAAGAGGAAGATTTTATTAATGACTATTATAACACCTTTATGAGGGAAGGAGATAATTCTAAAGTAAGTAGAGACAATCACAGTCATAGCATAAACCCATGGCCTTCCGAGTAAAATTTTGTAGTCAAGGGGTCCATCAACGGCCTCAACTTCAACAGTTACAATTTCTCCCCTATTTTGACATGCAGGTTATTGATGATACTACAAGGCTTTTATGTACGACCGTCAAAATCTTTCAACGTCATAGGCGATTGAGATAAGCAAGGTGAGCCAAGTGACTTCCAACAATTTAGAGACATAATAAAAGTATATGCTCCCTCATCAATAATAATGTGATGAACAATTTGATTGAGAACATTACTTGGATAGAGAATGCTAATCCAGCTGGAAATTGTGGCACTTAGCTCGTATGATGAAAGCCTACAAGATTGGAATATGTCGGGTCGATTCCACCAATTTCTGACATCAAAGCCTGCTTCTGGGAGGAAAAATTTTGAGGTACCTCAAGCGTCAACATAGCTAAAGGTGTCTGAGCCAAATCTCAACTATATAATTTTTAGCTCCTCGGGCTCAAGTATTGAATATCGATTTGTGGATGATTCCCTTCAATGTCTTTATTTTTAACTCTAGAATAGCAGATGACGAAATTTATTGAGTGGAAAGATTCATGGTCGAGATAGTAGGTTGATCAGAGCCTGACTGCCATAATATTTATTTCGTGTAGACACCAAAACATCATTTTTGGCTTTGTGATAGATAGCATAAGAACATGGAAACTAGAAGAGAGATCCATAGCAACCATGTTTGTGTCTGGAATCGGAAAGCGTTCTGTCAGCACAGCAGATGCAGTTGAGGTCTTAAGAAATTTTGGGGCTTCGGCACAGTGGGGACAGTCTCGAAAAAAGTTCTTCTTATTACATATCAAGGAAGGGTAACAAGGTTTCCAAGAATTTCTAGATTGTTGATTAGATGATCATTCTTGCGGGGTTGAATTTTTATTTTTCTTCGCTTTCCCATTTTTCTTACTTCTGGGTTGCTTATCACTTTTGCCTTTGTCAGATGACATGGCATGAATTTTGGAAGAAGGTGCAGGATCAGATGTAGTAGAGGTGTGAGTGCTTGAAGAACCAATCATACCATCGCTGGTATGAGATTCCTTACCATATGGAGGAGGAATGGTAAAATTTGATCACATCACGTTTGGAATTTGCTCATAGAGCATACCAGGCTGAGTATAAATTAAAGCTAAGTACTGGGCATCAGTAACGACCTGCTCTTCAGTGATGACGCCTCCTTTAGCTACATCCTTGGTGATAGATGGCAGTAAGGACTTAATAAACCACTCAACGAGGAGATGATCAAGAACAAATATTTTTACCATTCTACGATGATGACACCATTCATGAATATGATCAAAGATGTGAGTATAAATTCTCTGTTTAAAATTTTTCAGCAGTTCCATTCCAATTTCATATCGTATGGGTAAATGGAAGTGGGTTAAAAAGGTAGTGGCTAAGGCAATGAGTTCATCAAATGAAGCTCGTGGTAGTTCAATGTACCACTTCGTGGCTGAACTAGTAAGCGTACGCTGGAAAAGACATAGTCGAACGAATTCATCATTTAAGGAGTTTGATGAGCACCAAAAATGATAATTCATAACATGCATTGATGTGTCTTGTCCATGGTTTCCATTGAATTTAGGAATGTCAGAGGGTAATTTATGTGGTATCACCTGCCACCAAGGAGAATAGCCGATGGGATCGTTGGTAAGTTGGTTTAAATCTTTTTTAAATTCTAAAGTTGTGACAAAGGGAAACTGTCGATTCAAGTCAAGTTGAGCATAACTACGATATGATGGAATTTCCCAACCAATTCCATCATATCCTAGTTAACCGAGATAGGGTTTGTTTTGATGACGATATGATTGAGGGATTTTTTGACCAAGACCTGGGTAAAATGTTTGATGTTGGAATTGTTGTTGTGGCATTTGAGGTTGTGGATGCCAAGGTAAATGTCCACTAATATTATACCCCAAAATAGAATAGCTTGGAATTGGTTGTGAATAGGAAAGACTAGTAGGACCTTGTGATATCCCATAAAAGGGTAATCCAACATGTGTTTGAAAGATTCTAAATATAGATTTTTGTTGTAAACTAGCCGAAGGAGTTCGAGTCTAGAGGCCCAAAACTTGAAGGTAATGGGTTGAGGGAGCCACTTGAGATGGTTGAGGTAAAACCAATTGAGCCTGTAACAAGGGAAACGAAATATTAGAAATTGGAGTAGATGTGGGTCCAATAGGTTGAACTAGTTGGTATTAATACACAATCGTTTGTGGTTGAATGGGAAGGATAGGCTACCACTAATAAAAAATCATTCCAACATTTGGGTGACCATAAAACGTTGGAGTACTGTCAAAATGGGTGACCATAGATTCCCCACAGCACGAGGAGTATAATAATATGGAATATATTCTTCTCCAAATGGTGGGAGTCGAGTGGAGATTGAACTGAATGGAATATACCGAGATGCACTAGCTTGATGGTTCACTAAAGATGTGTATAAAGGATCAAGCCATCCAGTACTCATTAGACATGTACCAGATAAAACACCATAAGATGACATGGGTGATGTCCATGGATTTGAGGATGCACTAGAGTAGGTTCCAGATAAAGATTGGTAACCCGGTGGTATAGAAGGACCACCATAAAGATGTGATTCGGGTGACGTGGTAAACATCGATGGAGTAGCAATAGTAGATGTTGTTGCAACTATAATAGATGGTACAGATTGAGATTTTGACTCAACCATGGTCAAACGACCCAGTGTATACCCTATAGGATCAATGGGAACTTGAAATAAAACATGATTAATAGAAACAATGTAAGTCAATCGAGGAATAGAATCGTAAAGATAAATCCCCGATGAAAAATGAGTTGGAATTGAAGTGTGTTTTTCTTGTTGAGGTTCTTCCTCAATCGAAATCAAACCAAGTGGAAGGATTTCGTCATCGGGTCCAAGATATATTTTAGGTGGTTGACTATATGAAAGGGAAGACTCAAATGCTATGATCGACTGATGATCAACCGATACAGGAACAACTTCTAGTTGTTCGACTTCATGATCTATATATTCTAGTACAAGAACGATGAGATCTTAATCAAATTCCAGTTGAAAAACATTGGGTTTGGGAGGTATGGTCTCAATGATTCGATGTGAAGTGTCCACAGGTAGCTATGAGGAATCTGTTTCAACGACAGGAGATAAACTAGGATGTGTAGAAATGACTCGAGAAGACTCTGTTAGATGTGTTGAAGATGATGCACTAGAGGTACTGATGGTATTGGTTTAAATAGAACGAGGTCATCTTCACCAACTAGAAATGGCTTCCAGTAGTAAAGATGGTTTAAGTTATATTCTACGCGAACGATGGGGAAAGGGATGTTCCTCTTCCACGATGACTGATTTATTTTATTACAAAAACAAATAAACAAATAAAATGGTGATACTAGGAAAAAGGTTTACCAAGTAATTATGAACTGCAGAATACCTACTAGCGAACGAAGAAGTATGGGCAAGCAATCTCCCTCAATGTTATGTTCGGTGTATCACAAGTTACAAGGCAGTCAACTCGGTTACCTATGGATGGTAAGAAACCTAAATATGTCCTCCAAAATATACTTGAAGGTACTTGGAGGCCCAAGTCTATATTAGAATTTTCTAATGCGAAACCGTAGACTGAGAGGACCCCCTTATACTTTTCCTACTAGAACACTGCCCAATATACCCAAAGGTACATGGACGAGCTCCGATATACTTACGTACGTGGAGTGGGATTTCACTCGAAATGTATCACAAACAAGTTAACGATACCCGCTATGTTTAACGACACTGGAACACGTCTCTAGCCTAGACCATCTAAGCGTTATCGTTGATGTTACAATGCTTTCTTAGGTTGATTGAGGTAAATTTTATGTTGATCTTGTTTAAAAGTTTATATTTTAGGTTCACCACATGATGTAGTGGGAAATTCCTAAAATGCAAACTAATTGAGAAGAAAAATTTTCAATTCATGTTTTCAATGGAAATCCTAGCTACTAAGGGATAGAGAAATCAGATTTTGAGAATACAAAAAAGAGCACAAACTAAATGAAAATTTCCCTAAGATGTTCCTATGAAACACACACACTCTCTAAATGCACATGCATGTTTTTATTTTCAGTTTCCTTTAATGTGATTCATTAAAAATAAATTAATGCACAAATTAATCAAACACATATTTTCTTTTGAGAAATGAGGAATGGAACAACAATTTGTCTTGGGAAAATGAAGAATGAAAGGACAATTTCCATGTAGGAAATGAGGAATGAAACAAAAATTTCATTTTCTAAACATAATTGATCTACTGAAAAATTTAACTACTTTGACTTTAATTTTCCAATGATAAAGAAAACAACTGATGAAACATTGAAAAAATAAATTTTCAAGGAGGAAGAACAAGTAATGTTTACTGGTCTCTAATAGAAATCAGACATCTGAGAATACAATAGAAAATTGGTTGAATCTGGATGCAAAGACAAATTTTGGTGGAGTTTGGTTAGCTGAGGGGGCAACACACCCTGTAAGGGTAGACAGTGCATTGCAGTGCACACCTAAAAGTAATACAGTGCACTGTACCCTGACCAAAAATGCATTGGGCGCAACTAAGTTTGGAAAAAGAGTAGCTTAAACACACTTCTAAGGAAAAATATTCATTCAATTGACTGATAACATAAGGTAAAGTCTACTGATGATGGTGAACAGAGACAGAAACACCAGGAATGATGGATTTCTCCCCAAAGGAGTTTCCAATTTTTTATACGGAATTCTAATCTACAGATAAACTAGATTCCACAAGTGTGGTGTTCTTCACTCGGAAGAACAAAAGAAATAAAACTATTCTTTTCTCTAAGACAAGTATATGGACAAAAAGGAAAGAAACCTACTTGTAATCCTTTTTCTCTCTTTCTCCTTCTTTCATTGTTGTCATCTCTCTCAATCCAACTAAATTCGCTATATCGATACCTACAATAAAAGACATAGAACAACAAACAACATACAAGTATACAAGTATGTACTTATCTTAACCAAATCAAACCGATTAGATGTTAGGTCCCTATATTACTAGTATAGTCCCTTATTGTTTTTATTGTAACCCCCTTATTGTTATTGTTGTACCCCTGTAACCCGCATATTGTTATTATTGTGCCCTTAAATTATTATTGTTAGGTCGGCTAGGATTACATTATGGCCCCATGGACTCCTATATATAGAAAGGAGGTTTTGTAATTTGTATCATCCAATAATTGTTCATTAATGTAATGTATTGGAGGTTTCCCCCTTGAAGTGACTTATTTCTAAGGCATTGATATCTCTTTTCTTCTATTTTTGGAGCTGGTTTCATAACATTTGGTATTAGAGCTTTGGATTCTAGGGTTTCGCTGCTCCAAACAGGTCATCGTGGAATTTTTGCTATAAATTTTGCTCTAAAAAGTTTCAGAAGCTAAAAATTTTACGGTGCGAAGAAAAACTCTTGAGGAACATCATCAAAAAATTTCAAAGCTTGGTTCGCAATATTTTCAGAGATAAGATATGTTGAAGTTAGGTATTTTTGGAGGCTCCTCAATTTAATCTAACCAGGTCATCGTGGAATTTGCGCTATAACTTTTTTTCTACGAAGGTTCAGAATCTGAAATGTTTAGGGTGCAAAGATGAAATCCTGAGGAAACTCGTCAAAAAATTTTAGAGCTTTTTTTGCAAGATTTTCAGAGATATGATCTATGGAAGGTAGTTCTTTTTCAGGCTCCTGAATTTCATCTCAAAAAGGTGATCGTGGGAAAATATTCATAACTCTCTCTCTGAGTATCAGATTGGAGTGCCGTAAAAAGTGGTCGCAAGAAAACGAACTTTAGTTTCTTTGCTATCAAATTCAGAGCTAAAATATGAAACAGTGACACGTGGCAAGTCATACAGGTTCTCTCTACTGAACTAGTCCATAATTAGGTCATTGTGGGAGACTGGACATAACTTTGCCTTGGAGAATCCAAATCAAGTTAGACCTATGGCATTCGAAAGATAATTCATAAGGCTACCTCAGTGCCCAATTTTAGATATTGAAGAGCCACAATCACAAAGACAAACCAATTTCAATATCGAGCTCCTCAAAAGAAAGAAAAAGGTGAGTATTTTTTTTTAAAGAATTGCATAAGTCTTGTTTGAAGAATCAATTTTAATTTATTCCAAGGGAATATTGTAGAATATATATCAGTATTGGGTTAAAAAAAAATTCCCCATAAAAATAATTCAACACCCATTAAGCCTTCAAAAGGCTCTACTATGACTCATGAAGATGAATAATTGCAACATGATCTATCAAAATTACAAGAGCAAGTGCACAAAATTTCGCTCTCGCAAAGAGCAACAAAAAATGAAATGGATGTTTTGAAGAAAGGCGTGGAAGCGAAGATGTATGGTTTGAAGAAAGGTGTGGAATCTAAGATAGATGGCATGGAATCTAAGATGGATGACATGGAAGCTAAGATCGATGAAAAAATGAAAGACAACATGGAAAACATGAAGAATGATCTAAAAGAAGACATGGAAGGTTTGGCAAAGTTGATACAAGAAATGTTTCCTAATGGTGAAAAGATAGTAGAGGAAACTCATGATGAGAACAAAATAAATGTTAATCGTGACTTCATAAACTCTAATGTTGGTGGGAAGAACCACCATATTCCAAAAATGGATATGAGGAAGTTTGGTGGAAAGGATCCTGTAACATGGATACTACAGATGGAGCAATATTTTGATCTCCATAATGTGCAAAACACACAAAAGGTGCACATTGAAACTTTACATTTAGAACAAAATATATTTGTATGGTATCGATGGCTTTTCTCCCGTAAAAAAATTGTCACTTTTTCAATTTTTACGGAAAAAATGATAGCACATTATGAGGATACAAAGAGAAACACCTTCTTTAGCCAATTGATAAATCTCAAACAAAAGGTCTTAGTGGGTGAGCACATTGAGGACTTCCAAAAATTGAATATAAGGGTAAATGATATTCCAGAGGAACATAAGATTGATCTCTTCATAGGTACTTTAAAGGATAACATTCAACATGAAGTTCGATTTTTGGAACCTGATTCATTGGATAATGCATTCAAGTTGGCAAGAAAAATTGAATGTAAAATAATGGCGACAAGGAAGCCTACCACTCACTTCTATAAAGAAGGAAGTGTTGCTACGCCTAGATTTCCATAACCTACAAGGTTGACACCACAACAATGGGAAGAAAAAAGAGAAAAAGGGCTTTGCTACAGTTGTGATAGCAAATACACTAAAGGTCATAAGTGTGCTGAGAAGAAATTATTTTACATAGATTGTGAAGAGGAAGAAGAAAATGAACAAGAAGAGGATATACACTAGGAACCATCCCTAGAAGAGGAAGAAATGAATCCGACCATATCGGGTAATGCACTGGTAGGAATTACCACTCCTCAAACTCTCAATATAGAAGGACAAATCAAGAAGAAAAAGGTAATAGTGTTGATTGATTCAGGTAGCACCCATAATTTTATTCATTGTAAGGTAGCCAAGGAATTAAATTGTTTCCTATACCCAGCACCAGAATGTCAAGTGATGGTTGCAAATGGAGGAACTATAATTGCTCTGGAAAATGCCATAATATCAAGCTAACCATGGGGGAATATGTATTGAATAGTCCAATGCTTTCCATTCCTATGGGAGGTGCTGATGTTGTACTAGGAGTACAATGGTTACAATCTTTGGGGACGGTAGCTTTTAATTTTCAAGAACTTTTCCTGAAATCTTTTTCAGAAGGAATGGAAGTCGAATTACAGGGTATTGCAGGGAAGCCAGGAAAGATAATAAGCTCTAATGTCATGAAAAAGCTTTTAAAGAAAGAACAACGAGGTGTAATTACACAATTATGCTCAGTAGAAGTTCCAACATCAAAATCATCTATTTTTGCAGATCTCCAATAAGTATTGGACAATCATTCAAAGGTATTTGAAACTCCCAAAGGAATCCCACCTATTAGTGATCATGATCATGCTAGTCATTTTATTCCAGGAAGTGTCCCTCCAAACATCAGGCCTTATAGATATCCTTATGTCCAAAAGAGTGAAATTGAACATATGATTGTAGAAATGTTAGAGGCCGATATAATTCAACCTAGTCAAAGTTCTTTCTCTGCTCCTGTAGTATTGGTACACAAGAAGGATGGATCATGGCACATGTGTCTGGATTATAGGGAGCTCAATAAGCTCACCATTAAAGATAAATTTCCCATTCCTGTGATTGATGAATTATTGGATGAATTACATGGAGCAATTTATTTTACCAAGTTGGATCTTCCTTCAAGATATCATCAAATTAGAATGAAGACTGAAGATATTCCGAAAACAACATTTTGAACTCTTGAGGGTCATTATGAATTTTTGGTCATGCCTTTTGGCCTTACCAATGCACCTTCTACATTTCAAGGGTTGATGAATTCCATTTTCAAACCCTTCCTTAGAAAATTGTGCTAGTATTTTTTGATGATATACTAATCTACAGCAGGTCTTGGAAGGATCATGTTGAACATGTTGACAGGGTGCTCAAACTATTGCAGGAGAAACAATTATATGCAAAAACATCCAAATGTTTCTTTGGAGTACAAGAGGTGGAATATCTTGGTCATATTGTATCTCACGAGGGTGTTAAGGTAGACCCTAACAAAATTAAAGCCATTAAGGAATGGAAAGTCCCCACAACCATAAAGCAATTGCGAGGATTTCTCGAGTTAACAGGGTATTATCACAAGTTTGTTAAGAATTATGGGAGAATAGTAGCACCTCTAACAACATTATTGAAGAAAGATGCATTTTCATGGACTCTTGAAGCAATTAAGGCCTTTGAACATCTTAAAGAGGCAATGTGCCTAGCACCGGTCTTAGCTACGCCAGACTTCACAAAAACCTTTATTGTGGAATGTGATGCCTCAGGAAATGGAATTGGTGCAGTTTTAATGCGGGAAGGAAGACCCATTGCTTTTGAAAGTCGTCCAATCAAAGGAAAGTATTTACAGAAACCTATTTATGAGAAGGAAATGTTAGCAATACTGCATGCACTAAAGAAATGGCGAACTTACCTAATGGGAAGAAACTTCAAGGTAAAAACTGATCATGATAGTCTTAAACACTTTTGGAACAAAGACTATCTTCAGAAGAGCAGCAAAAATGGGTCACAAAGATGTTGGGTTATGACTTTGAAATAATCTACAAAAAAGGAAAGCTTAATGTTGTTGCAGATGCACTCTCAAGAAAGAATGAAGAAGTGGAAGCATTGCTTTGTGCCATTTCTATTATCCAACCAGATTGGATAACTGAAGCAAGAGATGAATGGAAGAAGGACAAAGATGTATGGACACTCATTCAAAAGTTGCGGCAAGATCCTAGTACATCTGATACATTTAGTTGGAAAAATGATTCCTTATGGTACAAAGATCGCTTATATATTTGTAAGAATTCCCAACTAAAACAAAAGATTCTTCTGGAATTGCACACTTCTCCTTTAGGAGGACACTCAGGATTTTTAAAAACTTACCATAGGGTGAAGAAAGAATTTTTTTGGGATGGCCTTAAATCTGATATTCAAAAGTTTGTAGCGGAATGTTTGGTTTGCCAGCAGAATAAAGTGGAGACAATTAAGACCCCGGGACTTCTACAACATTTATCCATTCCAAGTCAACGTTGGGAGGAGATTTCAATGGATTTTATCACAGGTTTACCTAAGTCTGAAGGAAAGAGTGTCATCATGGTGGTAGTTGATAGACTTACCAAGTATGCACACTTTTGTGCATTATCTCGTCCATTTAAAGCAAGTATAGTTGCTACTACATTTATGGACACAATTCAAAAGCTACATGGAAACCCAAGGGTTATTGTGAGCGACAGAGATCCCATTTTTACTGGAAATTTTTGGACAGAGTTATTTTCTTGTTTGGGTACTCAATTAGCTCACAGCTCATCTTATCATCCTCAATCTGATGGTCAAACTGAGATAGTAAATAAATGTTTGGAAGGATATCTTCGTTGTTTTGTATCTGATAAACAAACACAATGGGTCAAGTTGTTACCTCTTGCTGAATGGTGGTATAACACTTCCTTCCATACTGCAGCAAAAATGACCCCATTTATGGCACTTTATGGATATCATCCACCATCCATCATATCATATTTAAGAGAAAATTCGAAGGTTCAAGCAGTGGAAGATCACATCGAGCATCAGCAAGAAGTTCTCCAACTCTTAAAGGATAACCTGATTTTGGCACAAAATCGAATGAAACAACAGGCAGATCAACATCGCAGCGAGAGAAGTTTTGATGTAGGAGATTGGGTATTTTTACGGCTACAACCATACAAACAAATGTCCCTCGAGCAAGCAAAGAAGGATAATAAATTATCGCCAAAGTACTATGGTCCTTACAAGGTGTTGCAAAAGATTGGTACTATGGCATACAAATTGGAGCTTCCTGCTTCTTCGCGAGTACATCCAGTTTTCCATGTTTCATGCTTAAAGAAGGTTATAGGTTAAAATCTTCCAGTTCAAACAGTATTGCCAGAACTTGATGGGGAAGGGAAAATCATATTGGAACCTGAAGCAGTCATGGAAAAAAGAACTCGACAACTACGGAATCGATCAATTTCAGAGTATTTCATCAAGTGGAAGAACTTACCCACTGAAGATTCTACATGGGAGGATGAGAATTTTATACAGAAGCACCCAGAGCTACTCAAGCGTTGAGGACAACACTTTTTTGAAGGAGAGGGCCATGTTAGGTCCCTATATTACTAGTATAGTCCCTTATTGTTGTTAGTGTAACCCCCTTATTGTTATTATTGTACCCCTGTAACCCCCATATTGTTATTATTGTGCCCTTAAATTAATATTGTTAGGTCAACTAGGATTACATTGTGGCCCCATGGACTCCTATATATAGAAAGGAGGTTTTGTAATTTGTATCATCCAAGAATTGTTCATTCATGTAATGTATTGGAGGTTTCCCCCTCGAAGTGGCTTATTTCTAAGGCGTTGATATCTCTTTTCTTCTATTTTTGGAGCTGGTTTCACAACATTAGATCTGAGAATACATACACAATTGAGAATGTAATTCACAAGATATAATAATACATATGATAAAATAAACATATATCTTTATTAATAAAATAGGAGGATAATATTACAACCAATAGATAGATTCATCATCAACCTGCTCCAACTTCATTCCATCCTCATCACACCAAGCATCATATCAACAACATAACTGTACTTCCAGCTCTCATTAATTGAGAATCCAACATAATAACATTACACAAATTTATTTCTCCCTTAGCACTTAGATGAGTGATCAATTTATAGGGAAATTGAAGGTATTTTCTCAATAAATGGAATTGAATGGATTTCTAATAATAGGTGAGACATGTTTAAAAGCTCAGTGGTGATGGATGAACACTTGTGTTTGAAGTATGACACCTAGGAGCTCTTCTAGAAGGCATTGGACATGTGGATATTCCCAAAACAATGATGATTTCACTCCTAGGAGACCAACACATTCTTAAGTGTCAGAAAGTGCACTACAGTGCACCCTTGCATGGGGGTCAGTGAACTGCATTGAACTTAGGCCCATTCAGATGTGCATTGATGAGTCAATGTGTCATATAATCTATACTCTAGACATTAGAAATCTCACAATTGAAGCCATGAATGGAATGAATTTTCTTAGGGCATATAAAAACTGAATTAGGGGATGATAGAACCTATTCATTGTTCTCGGGGGATGATGCCCAACTTGACCAGGTCTCGTGGGATGATTCCCAAATTGACCTGTAATAGGTGGAGTTTCAATACTACCATTAGCTGGAGTGATCTGATTAACATGGTGTTGATTGGACCGGACATGCTGGTAGAGATGGGACAAGAAATGTGAGTAATAAAGAAGAATTTGAAAGAAGCGCAGGGTACAAAAAAGATATATGGAGATTTGATCATTTTTTTCAAGTAGTTTTAGGTTGGGGAATAGGTGTACTTGTGCATAAATCCCAAGAATAGATCCTTGCGAATTGATTCATTTTCCAAGCTGACACCACAATTTTGTGGACCTTTCAAGATAATTGAGAGGATTGGGCCAGTAGCCTATCAACTTGTACTCCCTTCCATAATGAAATTTCATGATGTTTTCCATGTGTCATTACTTAAGGAATATGTTAGGGATGTTGATCACGTGATTGACTGGTATGTATTGGAGGTGGAGCCAGGAGGATTATTCCAGCCGGAACCTTGGTACATTTTGTAGAGAAAAATGCTCATGTTCTGGAATCGATCAATCGAGAAAGTTAAAGAGAAATGGAAGCACTTTGGGCATGATCAAGCTACATGGGAGAGGATGGCTCAGATGTGGGTTATGTATCCTTCATTGTTTATGGGTTGAGGCAAAGCATTTTTGGTATGATGTTAGTATATGTTTGGAGCATATTTTGGCATGATTTTTTGATATATGTACATATTTATGTGGATGTAAATAACACCATGAGCTATGTTATAAAGCTCCAATAAGCGGTATGGTGTCATCTCACTATGATGTTATATTTTTTATGTCATCATGTCTGTTTTTTTCTCAGTAGGTTCATCATTGTAAATATTGCAATGAGCTAAGTTATAAATATCCATGAGAAGTATGTTTTGATTACAACAGTGTAGTTGAACACTGAGGATGGTGTTCTCCCAAGGGGAAGGGTTCTATAACAACCTTGGTGAAAATTACATGTAATAAAAGTTAATAAATGCAAAGTAATAACCAAGGTCATGGGACACGTATTCAAAGCTGAATGTTGGCCAAAAAATGCTAGTACGGGTGTTCATATAGTTTATTATGGCTATCAAAATTGGAAAATGAAATGGATAAGGCTTTGGAAAGGAAAAGTGACATTTATTGGCATTTATTTATGAAAACAATGGAAAATAGGAGAAACGAGAGGTGAATGGTCATAGGTTTCATGTGAGGAGGAAAATGAAAGAAAAATATGGAATATTAAGAAAATAGAGGCCTCATTAATAAAAATGCTTCTTAGGATCAGTTCATGGTTTTTGTTCAGTGGAGTTTTTGAGCTCTTATTGCTCTCTCTCTCTCTCATATTCTTGAATACTTAGATTTTTATTTGAGCAGTGATGAGGGTTTGGCATAATTGGATATTTGGAGCAAGAAGGAAAAGGGAGAGCAGGAAATCACAAGAAGACATTGAGATCAACAACTACAATGGGTTTTGATTGTAGGTATCGAGTTACATGTATGTTTTCCTCACTATTTTTGGCATGTATGGTGTATGGATGTGGTTTCTTGGTTCTGATATGTCATTGGCATGGAGGATTTCCTGGATTGATAGTGGATTTGCCTAGCCTTTCCATTTCCTAGATAGCCATGGTATTGTGGGTTCATTATCATTGTTTTTTTTCTGGTTGGTTCTCATGTTCCTTTAGTTGTGGGTTGAGTTACTAGTTCCTAGAGCTTTGGTTGGAAAAAATCTCTAGAGCCCAAAAAACAGTTGTTGAGTTACTATTCATGTAGCATTGGTTGGACAAATGCTCTAGAGCCCTAGGTGAGTTCAGTTACTAGTCTCAGAGCCTTAGTCGGAAAAACTCTCTAGAGCCTGGAAACAACTAGGTTTGAGTTACTATTCCTAGAGCCTTGGTTGGAAGAAATTCTCTAGAGCCCTAGAATACTTTGGCAGAGACCATTATGGTGATGACCGCGATGTCCGACCATGAGGTGGAACCACTAGTTGAGGTTGAGGTAGTTTGGTCTCTAAAAGCCATGGTTTGGTTTTTATGGATTTGGTTTATGAGATCCCACATTCATGATAGGAATATGGCATGGGGGTGACTAGCTAAAGAGATATTTGGCCTAGCTATACCTATGGTCGGGTGGAACGTGGAAGTCCCATACTTGGTTGCATAGTTTTTATGGAAATAAGAGCATATTTTCCCTATTATTGATGGGTAAATGTGCTTGATATTTTGTGGCTTATATGGTTTTTATGTGCTTGTCATTTTTGTTTCTTGTATGTTGGTTGACTGAGTTTTATGATGGTGATGAATTATGGCTCTCATCATATTTTGATTCGTAATTGAATGAAAAATGTATCTATGGCTATATAAAATATAATGCAGTTAATGTGATGTAGTAACAATGATTCTTAATGATTATCAGATAAGTATGAGACCCCTACATTCATATTTTTTATTTAAACCTGTAGATTACCTCAGTGTGACATGTTTGATGAAATGTTAGTCATGGCTAGTAGGTGATCAGGTGATTATGTCCAAGTTATGGAAATTGCTCAAAAATGGAAGTGCTCAGAAATGGTTGCAATCTGAACAGCCAGAAAGGTCTTGACACTATGATTCTGGCACCTTGAACGGTTCTCAAAACCGAGGTCGTATGTGAAAGTTATTGAGGTTTGAAATCGTCCAATAACCTCCAAAATTTGACCTTTGACTCAATTTGACCCTATGAAAATTTTTGTAAAAAAAATATATATTATGCAAAAATTATTTTTATTAAGGTTTGTTGGGCCTATCAATGGGTGCCACATGGCCTGCCCAGAGGCTGCCATGTGGCCCCAGGCCATGGATTGAAGGACTGTTCAAAAATTATGTGGTTAAGGGGTTTTGAACCCCCGACCCGACTACTCGGGTAGAGAGACCCGACCAGCTCGTCTAGGGCAGGTTTTTGGTGATTTGGGCGGATAGAAAATGATGGGTCGGGTTGGCATGTAACGGGTGGAGAAATTTTGGGACCAGCCCTTCAGAGCCATCCTTGTCGTGACGTGACCTCACGCTTAGAACCCTGGGCTTAAGATTTGATCCGACGAAAAAGTTAAGGGGGATAGCCCTTAGAGCTAGCCCTGACTCCATACGACCCACGTGCTCATGTCCAGGAGCAGAATTCTGGAAGTTACAGTTATGTGAAAATGGCGGGTTCAGGGCCATGTGGCCAAGCCCTCAACATTTATTTCGAATGGATAAGGTCACGGTTTGTTCGGCAGTTAGGGTGGAACCGCATGTGACCACCACTTCTAAAAATTAAATGCCACAATTTTGGTTCTGCCATTTATGGAGTGCACCACCAATTTTAGGCATTTCCACCATTTTGGCCAGTTTAACTAGAGTTCCTCCAGTTTTAGAGGAGGATTTTGGGGGACACTGGGCAAAAAGTTGTTTTGATCATAACTTTCTCAATTTTCGATCAAACAAGATGAAATTTTAGTCATTTTTGGGTTCCTTCAGCATTATGAATAGTTTGGAATAGGTTTCAAGTCGATAAAATGTTATCTAAAACAGATTTTGGTTCGAGGAAGATGAAGAAGCCATCAGGGCCATCATGGAGAAGGCATTGTATTGGGTAATATTTCACTGTTTAGTGTGAAACAAAAGCCATTTCTAGCTATTTTCTATGTTCTAAAGCTGAATTTATAGCTGTTTTTTCCTATTGAGGAATATTTTTACCTGTGTAACCATTTTGATCGAATTAATAGAGTAAGGACATGCCATTGGGGAGCCTTAGACTGGCAGATGTAGCCCAGGAGGGGTGAACTTCCTCAACAATTTGCTGTGAATTTTATTTGTTGTGTATTTCTACTATGATATGTTAAACAGTAAATTTACTTAACTAATACTCACACATAAAACTCAGAAACATAACCAAAACTACTTTGTTTAACCTGCAACTCATGGAGAACACTTTGCACACTTTATTATAACAGAATGGATACTTTTCATAGCATAAAAAATACAATCCATTTCAGATCAGGTTGGTATCATAGCTGGTGTTTTTGAGCATTAGGAGAGCTAGTGTTTCTCTCTATATTGTTCTTGTGCAAAAGGATTTTATTAAAATTTTTCATTATAACCCTTGCAAGCAGTGCAGAGCCATTTTGGGGCAGCATTTGTTGTAGGATTTTGAGGCTTACTAGGTTTAGTTTGCTAGAGGGTGAAGGAATAGCTATGGATAGCTAAGTCTTGGAGAGGAAAAAAAGGAAGAAAGGGCTGAAGGCTTCTTCCTTACCCCAAAGTACCTTAAGGTCACCATTGAAACACAAACCATCTTGATGACTGTTTGTTAAGAATCTCCTGGAGTTTGTTTGTTTTTTGGCTGCCTGAATAAGAGTTTGTCTCTACAACCATTTGGTTAAAAAAGCTTTTTCATTTGTTTTGAAAATCTTTGAGAACTTTATTGAAGTTAATTTGTTAATTGACATCATAATGACAGCTTCTACAAGTGAATTTTCCTCCTTCATAGGATTCTTCGATGATGATATGAAACGTGACTTTATTATAGTGAAGGACATGGTGAAGATTCTATTTGAGGATAGAAGAGAAAGTGCTGAACTTCATAAGAAATTGTTTGCCATGAAGGAAGAGAAGGAAAAAATTCTTCAAAGATTGTATGATATGGAGATGCAACTCCATCAAGCCCAAGAGGCTTTGACCAAGAAAATGCATGAGGAAAAGGTAATCCATACTAATTTGTCTTCAGTTTCCTCTTCAGAAAGATGTGGTGTTTCTTTCGAAAAACATATGAGAGGTATAGGGTCCAAATTAATGATTAAATTGGACTATGAAGGTAAAGGGTTAGGCAAGAATGCACAAGACATGGTTGAACCTGTTTTTGTTGAGGAACGACCCAAGAATCTTGCTCTTGGTTATGTGTAGTTTAATGGTGAAGACTCCAAAAACATGAAAGCATGTGAGGCTAATTTAAAGAGAACCTTTGTTCCATGTTCTAAGATGCAAATATGTCAAATTTGTTTCGAATATGATTGCCATTGCTTTAAACCTTTGTTGCAGCAAGAAGATGGTAGACATGTAGCTTATGGCGAGCATGCAAGTTCATACAGTTTTCAAGACAAGAACGATGATGTTAGTCTGCAAATGAAAGATGTAGCCTCTACTAGTTCATCTCCTCAAGAAGGAAAACAGGATGAACATTCAAAGTAGTGCAAGAGGTATAAATCCTCTCATGATCAATTTGATTGTGTTTCTGCAAGGCATGATAGTTTTACATGCTTAAATGGAGCAAATATTTGTCGTGCATATTGTGGTCGATTTAACCATGATGTTTCAAGATGCTAGATGACGAAGAAAGCATACAGGAAGCAGATGAGGCAAATACAACTTTCAAAGAAGGTCCATAATATTTGCACATATTGCCAAAAGAGGGGACATGTTGTCTCCCATTGTTGGACTTTGCATCCAACTAGTCATTCAAAGCACATGCAGCAAGAGGGCAGAAAGATTGGCGCAAGTGGAACTAAGGATTCCATTATTGATGTGAAACCGAAAGTTTCACATGAAGAAGAGTTGTAGCAGCAAAAGTTGCCATGGAAGTGGCCCAGTAAGAAGTGGATGGACTTCTTAGTACAGTAAGCCATACTCATTTTATACATATGAAAATTTCGGTTGTATGGATATATTTTATACTGTAATCTCTCGTTTGTTTGAGCCACCCTGGTTCATTGATCAAGGCAGCGATGTTTTCCTTCTACGAATTTCTCACCAGAAATTTTCTGAGTGAGTGCAATAAAGACAGTTATTGACAGGAAGGCTGAAGAGAAGAGGGTGCAGTACTCTTATTTTCTGTATAGATTAGTTTTAGTAGTCCAAAGAGGTTTTGGGGTCCAAAAGCTTCTCATTGGGGAGGTGTGATCAGGTGATAATGTCCAAGTTATGAAAATTGCTTAAGAATGGAAGTGCTTAGAAATGGTTTCAATCTAAACGACCGAAAAGGTCTCAAAGCTGTGATTCTGGCACCGCAAATGGTTCTCAAAACCAAGGTCGTATGTGAAAGTTATTGGGGTTTGAAATCGTTTGATAACCTCAACAAATTGACCTTATGAAAATTTTTGTAAAGAAAAATATATTATGCAAAAAAAAAATTATTAAGGTTTGGTGGGCCTATTAGTGGGTGCCACGTGACCTGCCCGTAGGCTGCCACGTGGCCCCTAGCCATGGATTGAAGGACTATTCAAAAATTATGTGGTTAAGGGGTTTTCAACACCTGACCCAACTACTCGGGCAGAGTGACCCAACCAACCCATCTAGGGTGTGTTGTTGGTGATTTGGGTGGATAGGAAATGATGATTCAGGTCAGCGTGTAATGGGCAGAGAAATTTGGGGACCAACCCCTCAGAGCCAGCCCTGTCGTGACGTGACCTCATGCTTAGAACCCTGGGCTTAAGATTTGATCCGATAGAAAAGTTAAGGGGGATAACCCTCAGAGCTAGCCTTGACTCCATATGACCCGCATTCTCATGTCGAGGAGCGTAATTCTGGTGGTTGTGATTATGTGACAATGGCGAGTTTGGGGCCATGTGGCCAAGCCCTCAACATTTATTGTGAATGGATAAAGTCACAGTTTGTTCAGCCGTTAGGGTGGAACCGCATGTGACCACCACTGCTAAACATTAAATCTCATGGTTTTGGTTCCACCATTTATGGAGCACGCCACCAATTTTAGGAATTTTCACCATTTTGGTGAGTTTAACTGGAATTCCTCTAGTTTTGGAGGATTTTGGGGGACACTGGGAAAAAATATGTTTTGGTCATAACTTTCTCAATTTTCGACCAAACAAGATGAAATTTTAGTCAATTTTTGGTTTTGTGAGCATTCTGAACAGTTTGGAATAGGTTTTAGGCCAATCAGAAGTGATCTACAATAGCTTTTTCTTCGAGGAAGATGAAGAAGCATCAAGGCCATCATGGAGAAGGCACTGTATTGGGTAATATTTCACTATTTAGTGTGAAAAAAAAGCCATTTATAGCTATTTTATATCTTTTGAAGCTGAATTTACAACTGGTTTTGCCTATTGAGGCACATTTTTACCTGTGTAACCATTTTGAGAAAATTAATAGAGAAAGGACATGCCATTGGGGAGCCTTGGACCGACAGATGTAGCCCGGGAGGGGTGAAATGCCTTAACAATTCGTTGTGTTATGTGATGGTGAATTTTATTTGTTGTGTATTTTTGCTGTGACATGTTAAACAGTAAATTTACTTAACTAATCTTCAAAGATAAAACTCAGAAACATAACTAAAACTACTTTTTTTAACCTGCAACTCATGGAGAATGCTTTGCACACTTTATTATATCAAAATGGATACTTTTCATAGCGTAACAAATACAATCCATTTCAGATTAGTAGGGGTCCAGTTAGGTCCTTGTTCAAATATTTTATTTTGCATAATTTCTTGTGTTGTTTTATTTAATTTATGAACTTTTCATCGAATTCTGGCTAGTGACCTGGGCTCTGAGCCTGAAAAAGTGCCTTAAACCCCACAGATGCAAACATTAGTTAGGAAAATTTAGTAATGGTAACATCCAGATCCTCCGAGATGCACCCATGCCTATACCGTGGGAGCTTCCGAGGGTTAAGTGGGTTAAAAACTCAGTGCAGGCAGGGGCTAGTTACCTGAGTGATTGGGATGGTTCCTGGGATTTTGGTATGTTTGATGTGTTTTTGTCGATTACACTTCCTTAAGTTAACCTAGGAGGTTGAATCTGATCATAGTAGCCTCTCGTCACATGTTTACCCTAGTTGGTTGGTCACTTGGGTAGATATGGGAGGAGGGTGTTACAATTAAGGTCCCTGATGTCCTCATGACTTCAATATTCACTTCATCACATGGCTCTCATTTTCATTGTAGATAATAAACAATCCTCTCAAGGAAATCCCTATTCAACACTTCATGGATTTGTAACAACAAAGTTCATTTCCATTACTTTCCTCAACCATTGCAAACTGCTAAATTATTTTCAAGATATTTTTTTTCTTCATACTGCTTTCACATGAAATAAATTTTCATAATAAAAACTAGTATCTTCACTATTATCCTTTCCCTTTTTTGTTAAGATTACTCATTTTCCTCCCTCTACTCTTTGAACTATGACTCTAGCATTCTACTTATCATGCAAATTTTGTGTGTGGTGTATTTTAGCTTCTTCCATTCCATGGGATGCATTCTTCATGAAATCTTCCTCAGTCTTGGGACTACCCTTCAAACAGAGAAATATTCGACACTTTAATCAATATGGATCACACAGATATCTATTTGGAGTGAAGAGTGAGATGTGTTGTAGTGTTGGGAGAAATGAAGGCACAGGTGGGTCATTGGGAAATTGAGGATTTGTTCTAGTGTGTTCAGCCAGTGGATGAGGCCCCTTGGCGAACGTGTTGTAGGGAGAAGTCTTGTAGCATGAATTTTAGCCTTAGAGTGTGTGACCTGTGTTGTCATGGAAAGTAGATCCGGGGAGAGTAGCAAGTCTTGGATTTTTTGAAAAGAAAGTTTTGTAGAAGAAAAGTGTTCGTAGAGGAGTGTCCAACTGTGGAGTATTTATTCATGTTCTATGAAAAGGGAGGTTTATTGAGGTACATTTTTCAAATTGTGTCATATTACTGTTGGAGGTCCCTACTAGTAGTAGTGTTTTGTTTTCAGTGTTTCTATTTTTCAAATTGTGGGCACGTAGAATCTACCTATTAGGAAGTTCTTTTAAAATATCACTATTTCCAACTACTACCCTAGGCAAGTCAAAAACAAACTACTTGTGAAAGTTTTGGAGCCATAGTGGATGTTTTACACTTTTATAAATTCTTTTAGGTTGCATAAAGTTAACCAAACCTACAAAGTTTGATGAGAGTCAAATAATGTGGATTCCATATTGTTTGAAGCCATGAGGAGCATGTAAGAGTAGTGATGGGTATAAAAATGCGACTCAAACAAGTTTGAAGAGAATTGAAATAGAACAAGAGAAAGAGTCAAAGGGCAGAACCAGTGTATTGCTCAGTTGAATATGAAGTGTTTCCAATTGAAGCTTAAGTATCTGATGTAGATCAAAATGAAGATCCAGAATTTGATGAAATCATAAAAGGGTTAATTTCGGATCTACCCTCTTTCTCAGATATAAATCTTGAAATTTGGGCAACTAAAATGAAAACAATACTATGGAAGTTATATTTATTGAATTATGTTGAAGAGTATTTTGTTAATTTGGACCATGATATGAGTAGATATGCGTCAACGTTACATCTTATAACATTTGCATTGGGTGAACAAATATTATTCAGTATACTACATGAATATGGTGAGATTCAAAATGAAAAACTATTGTGGGATATTTTAGAAATGTATAGTTTGAATGAGGCCTCAAATGATGATTGTGATTTCAGTTTCATAATTGATTGTGAAACTGAAGATGGAAACATTGAAGTTTCAATGATGGATGATGAATGTGTGCCTATAGTTGACATTGAAACACGTGATGATGAAGAAAAAAACATTGATGTAGAAACTGAATTTTCTTATGAATAAACCCTCTCTAACGCAGAGACATATGAAGTCAAATTTGATGAGAACTATGTATCTCATGAAGAGTGGTTTAATATGATGCATGAAAAGCATCTTATTTATGAGTTGTTGTTCAGTGAGAAGAGATTCCTATGTTCATACACAAATCAAATGTAGGACAACATGTTTGCATCAACTTAATTGATTAAATAAGTTGATGAAGACATGAAACAACTAACTATGTTAGGAGAGAAAGATGAAGAAAGGAAATATCACTTAAAAGAGCAGGATGACAAGAATTGGTATGGTTATTTTCATGATATTTTATCTAACATTAATTTTAAGTGTGCATATATTTACAACGAGGAAGAAGCAATAAAAATTGAAAAAATTGCAAGCGTTAAGGACACGTATAAGACCCAAGACCCTGCAGCAGTTTTGAATATAAATAATGTTAGCTTGCAATCGAGATCAAGAAAGAGGATATTAAGAGGTAAAGTGATCCACCTTTGGCATAGAAAACGTAAAAAGGAGGAGAAGCTCCACCACTATCTTATGGAAAGAAAGGTGAAGATGAAACTTCACCAGCAAATGAAGAAGCATGGACCCTTTAGCAAGAAAGAAAAAATTAAAGCTCGATTATAAAGTTGTTTTATTTATCATTGTAAGCCTAGATGAGACTAAAGCGAGCAGGCTCGTTATTCATGTTATTCTTTGATACATTTTTCCATTAAGAGGGGAACTTGGAATAATGGAGAAATGTAGAATTCTCGAGATTATTCTATTCTTAGAGGTTTTTTGTGATCTATTATGATTAGTTAGATTGGATCCTATCCTTAAGGAATTTGTTCAATTCCACAACAAATTTCCAATCATATTTATATAGGAATGATTTGACGAATGAAAGATGTGCCCTATGTAAGAACTCTCATGGTGAGATAGCCTAACCTAAGAGCTGGCCATTTCTATCAAATTTTCTCCATCATTGTTTTTTAAATAAATTGCATAATTCGATATATCTTTACCAGAATTCCAGGCATTCCAAGCATCTTTAGAAAAATGGGATATTGAAGAAAATCCAATAAAATAAAGCCTATAACTTCCTAACCCAATCAAATTATAAAGGTGGTGTCTCGACTCTCACTTAAATAATTCTCCTTGACGTGGGATAAATAATGCCATAATGGCCGAGGTGATTCAGTAAAACTACATAAGGCTCAATTGTTGTCGATCTCGCTTCTTTTAAAAGGCAGTTGGAAGGTATGAAATCATTATGATTGACTTCCCTCTTATCGACATCACATTAACTTTGATCGAGGTATACAAATCGAATTGGAATCACTAACACATATGATAGAGTATTAATATGGACACGATCACTCTCTTCTCCCATGGGTTCCACATATGTTTTTCAGAGCAAACAAGAAAAAATAATAAAACTGATTGATAACTAGAAACATTGCAGAAATTGAGATTCATTGTGCAAGCTCATGAAAGCATCCTTTTCACCTCGTTCATTGTCCCATTGCTTACACCCATTATGAAATGTCCAAAAAAAATTTCCTCCAACGTATTTCGCCCAATGTCACACATCTGAAAAACCTCACAACTATACAAGGAAGAAATAAACAATCACAACGCTAAATCAATTACCTTATTATGTATATAACGTAAATGATTAAAATATGGTTTTTCCATAATTTGAAACTAGTGGGTCTCGACTCCTCTCGATGAGTGTATAAATATTGCATAATGGAAAATAAATCATCCCATTTGTAACAACCCAAAAAACTAATGAATGAAATGTGAATACATTCTCATTAACAGTTGTGAATGGAGTTTTTCTCTAAAGTAATAAGATTTCGGGAGTGTTCATGTAAGCAACTTTAATGAATTCGTGATATCCAATCTTTCGATATGACTTGGTTCATGGGATTCGTAAAGTCACATGCTCGAAATAAAGACTTGTTATTGAGCTGAGATGTTCATTTTACAGCCTATTATGAGAGGATGTGTAAGTTTGTTTGTAAACTTGTAGAGTTGACAAATGTCCCTTTATAAAAATACAAATAAAAAAATATGCTAAACTATTTGATGATATATGTTAATTGACTTATTTTGATATAGAATTCATATATATCTAAAAAAATTGTTAAAAAAATATTTTAATGTTGCATATAAAAAAATATTCAATGTGGGTTATCAATAAAATATTTTAATACCAATACATATTGACATATACTTCAAAATTTAAGTTTTTATGGTTAAAATTTTTATTTGGTCTTATATATATTTTATATAGCATTCAAATATACAATTTAAACACTTAAATATAATATATTGTATTTTACACTCTAAAGAAATTTAAACGTGAAGAAATTTGATCCCTCTCAGCCCATATTTAATGAATCTATAATGATTATATATACAATTAACTTCTAATATTTTAGTTATGCATTCTATTCATTAAACCTTTTTTATTATTATATAAAAATCTTACATATATATTATAAAGTCGGAGGTATTAAAGGCTGTGTTATATTTTGGATGGGGAAGGCAACGGGCTCCTCCACTCTCATCCATACGTATACTAACATTAAACATATCTTGAGTCCTCCATCTATGTTAAATAGTTTTTTTTTTTTGGTTATAGTAATATTTTTTTTATTTTAATTTAATTTTATTGTAGTTTATTTTGAATATTATTTAATTTACTTAAAATTGATTTTAATATTTTAAATTTTAAACTTATTAAATAAAAAATTTAAATTACAAAACCATTAATAAAATTGGGTAGCATTTTCAATAAACAAAACAGCATTTAACGAGTTTTGAAATGACAAGCAATAACTTGAAGTTTTAGAATAACAATTCTTTTTTATCTCACTTAGTAAAAGAAAGAATGAATGAGAAACTTTTTGATCATTCCACCATTAAAAACATTCTTATTCTAAAAATACAACCCACTGCACCTCTTGTTCAAATATATTTTCTTAGGACAATGTTTTTCGCTCAATAACAAAGCCAAAAGCATAGGGCACTTTTCGTCGACCGATACTATATAGGGACTGCAGAACTTATAATAACATCTTCTCTTTCTCTACTCTACAAATCAAATCTAGTTCTTGATAAGAAGAGATACGCCGAATATGCGTCAGCTTATTCTAGTTATACAACGACCATTATACTTAAATGGAAACCGTAATATCGTTGCGGTTGTTGCTGAAGAAGTCAGCGTTTACTAGAACGATCTTGGTAACTTGAAAAATTTTGACTGGCACGATCTCGGAGTCTCCGCTGTGTCTTCTAAGTAAGAACTTTTGAAACAAGGCCAGTAAACTTGTGCAGGAACTAGCAAATAATTCTTTTTAGGTTACCATCAACTCCTGACAAAACAGATATACTTGGTCAATTACAGACTCCAACAATTCTAATGCCACGTCAAACGGCCTCTTCCAAACCTTAAGCTTCCAACAAAATGACAAGATTTTGACTAAGCAAACATTTAGAGAATTGGAGCGCAGGGCTAGATACGAAAACAACATTACAATCATTGATACAAAACCAACGGATTAACCTGGTAACATCACTGTGACATGTTCGATTCACGCTTAAGCTGTAGCGATCATGGTAATGGTCATGGCCAGATTTTTTCAAACCTGTCAATCAAAGTCCTCTAGAATTTTTAATAATCAAATTAACTACTACTGCTACATGTATGTTTGAAATACTCCCAACCATCACCATGAGTAAAGTTGTGGAAGCCTACACTTGGATCAAATTTTTTGTGCATGGAAGGACAAAGCCCAGGTTTACAAATCCGGAGAGGTTTCAAGTAAAATCCTGAAAACAATGTACCCGGTTTTTTCTCTATGTTATTTCTTACCCACCGCCATTGAATTACCTTTTACCCGTATACTGCAGCCTGCAAGTTTTAAGGTTTACCTGTTAAAGTGCTTCGCTGAAAGTTATTTCCCCGCCAATGTGATCTAGTGGGTCCCTCAACCTTATTTCATTACAAACCATCACAAACCTTTGTATTTCGCTTTATCCCTTATCTTTCGCATTTCGGACTTACCGCGGTTTACCACATCACAACATGCAATTTGCAACTTTTAAGTTTTACCTTTTAAGCCCCGCACTAAAACTTGCAATGTTGCGATGTGACATCGTCATCACACATTGCAAGTCATAAATATTGCACTTCACAAGTTTTTCCATTTACCTTTATCTGCCCGCACTTCGCAAGAGTTATGTTTTAACTTTTAAGCCGCCCGCAGTTCCGCACTTCACATGTCTTACGACTTACCTTTAAACCACGCGCAAGTTATTCTATTTATGTTGTGATGCGATCGCAATCGCACGTGGCAAGCTCTAGAAGATAGCGCATATAAATGCTTACAAGCTGAAGAGGATAGTGCCCACAAACTAAACATTTTATGTTGCAATGCGATCGTGCCATCGCACATCGCAATCATAGGAACTTAAGGTTTTCCCATAAGCACTATTTAAAAGTTATAATCGTCGATATGCGATTTTCGATGGAGGCATGGACACGATGTGATTTTGCAGTCGTAACCCATAATATTTCAAGTCTTGTATTTTGTGTTTTGTACCCTGTTTCATGTAGAAACATAAGAATCGAGTGAAAGGACTACTTTTTTGTTACCTGTCCATTTCTACAATTACTCACATTCAATATTCAGGCTTTGGCCAATTTTGTATTAAAGGATTGTAATTTCATATGTTTTTAGAGAGTCCTATGTTGTCTGTCTGTGTGTGTCAATTTTATTTCCATGTTTATCTGCATTCTCTATGTTGTCGGGGGAAACATAGTCCTCTGTGTTTATTTCCAATTTACAACATGGTACCAGAGCAGGTCTAGGTTCTCAGTGAAAGAAGGAGCTCGCTTTTTATTGAAGAAGATGAAAGGTTGTTTTGAGAAGCAGATTCTCCAGCAGTGAGAAGGTCTTGTTTACACATTCAAGATGGCAGTAGCAAGCACAAGCTTGACTAATCCACAACTACCATAGTATAATGGTAAAAACTATGATTATTGGGCCATTACAATGAAAGCCATGTTTTCTTGACAAGATATTTTGGAGCTAGTGGAAAATGGTTTCCAAGAACCATAAGATGCAACAGCATATAATTTTTTGACACAAGGAGAAAGATATTTGTTGAGAGACAATAAGAAGAAGGAATCCAAAGCCCTCTTCTATATTTTCCAAGTAGTACATGAAAGTATTTTCCCAAGGGTTGCAGCAGAAATGAAGTCCAAGGAGGCATGGGATACCCTCTAGACAACCTATCAAGACATGACAAAGGTGAAGACAACAAAACTTCAAATGTTGAGAAGAGATTTTGAATCTCTTTGTATGAAAGAGTCTGATAATATATACCCATTCTTTACACATGCGATTAGGTTGGTTACTGAAATTAGGTCTCATGGAGAGACACTTGAATAAAGGAGAATAGTTGAGAAAGTCTTAAGAAGTCTACCATCAAGATTTGATGCCATAGTTGTGGCCATAGAAGAGACAAAGGATCTCTGACAGTTTTCATTGGATGAGCTTCATGCATCACTGACATCTCATAAGCACAGATTGAAAAGAGCAACAAAATCCTCATTGGAGCATGCATTTAAGACACAAATGTTTTTTGATCAAGGTAGAGGTTGAGGAAGATCAACTTATCAAGGAAGAGGAAGAAGCCCACACAGAGGTGGAAGAAGCAGCCCTGCAAGCACAAGTGGAAGAGGCAACAATCAGAATCGAAGCCGAGGCTCAAGCCAGAATCAAGCACAAGGACAGATGTATGATAAATCTCAAGTCCAATGTCATTATTGCAAAAAGTATGGTCATTAGAAGAATGAATGTAGAAAGAAGCAAAATGACATGGGCAGTAAAGCTAGTGTAAATTTCACAAAAGAAAATCAAAACTATGGTAGCGTGATTTTAGCTTGTAATGTAGCACAAGAAAAACGAGAAAATGTATGGTTCTTAGATTCAGGGTGTAGAAACCATATGACTGGAAACATAGAATTGTTTTCCTATCTAGATGAAAGTTTAAGATCTGAAGTAACAATGGTGACTGATATCAAGGTCTCTGTCATGGGGAAAGGAAGAGTAAATGTACTGACAAAGAAGGGAGAGAGGAATTTCATGCCAGATGTCTATTATGTCCCCGGTCTGAAATGTAACCTTCTAAGCATTGGAAAGCTCATGCAAAAGGGCTACAATGTGGTTTTTAAAAATTATGTCTGCACAATCATGGATAAACCTCCAAGTAGATAGCTCATTGCAAAAGTGCATATGACAAACAATAGAATGTTTCCTCTTAAGATCAGATCAGACTTGAAGGAAGGAGGTGTTGTATAAGTTGTCACACAAGAAATATTTCAAGAAGAAGTGAACAACGAGAACTGGTTATGGGTTTGAGATTTGGACATCTCAATTTCAGAGGTTTGAACTTGTTGCATAGAAAGGGCATGGTAAAAGTATTACCACTCATATAGAAACCATACATTTGCATCTTGGGAAAACAACATAGATAATCATTTCCAACAGGAAAGAGTATAAGGGAAAAAACACCTTTAGAGATTTTCCACTCAGATTTATGTGGACCAATGAAAACACCATCATTAGCTGGCCGTCATTATATTTTTGACATTTATAGATGATTAAACAAGGAAGACAAGGGTCTATTTTCTAAAACAAAAAAGTGAAGTGTTTGAACAGTTCTACCCCTACAAAGCTCTTGTTGAGAAGCAAACTGGACACTACATAAAAGTGTTGAGAACTGACAGAGGCAGAGAATAGATCTCCAAAGACTTCTTACGTTTTTGTAGCGAGCATGGAATACACAAGAAATTTACCACAAGGTATACACCTCAGAAAAATGGTGTAGCAGAAAGAAAGAATAGGACCATCATGGATATGGTAAGAAGTATGTTGAAGGCAAAGCATTTGCCAAATGTGTATTAGGAAGAAGTTGCCTCTTGTGCATCTCATATTATTAATAGATGTACAACCAAAAATGTTATGAACAGAGTTCCAGAAGAAGCATGGAGTGGAACAAAGAAATTTGTCACTCACATGAGAGTGTTTTGATGTGTGGCATATGCACATGTCCCAGATCAGTTAAGGAAGAAGTTGGACAACAAAGGGGATAAATTTATATTTATTTGATACAGTGATGAATCCAAGGCTTACAAGCTCTATAATCCATCAACAAAGAAAGTAATAATCAACAGAGATGTTCAGTTCATAGAAGAAGAAGATTGAGATGGAAGTTTAGGGAAAAAAATCGATGTGAAGACATGTATTTCACATGAAGACAAAGAGGAATCGATTACAGAAAGTAATTCCTCAATGGTGGATCCTCCGCCACCTACACAAGCTCAACAGAGCACACCGAAAGCAAGTAATAGAACAACATTGAGAAAAGAAGGAAGTGCTTCTCCAAGCACACCACAGGGATCAACAAATCCCTCAAGTTCAAGTGAAACTCCAAGCACATCTTCAGCAAATATAAGAAGACCAAGATTCAGAAATTTAAGTGAAATTTATGAGCAAGAAGAAGTTGATAATAATGCTGGTTTGAATTCTTTATTTACATTATTTTGTCATGTTGATGACCCAATCCATTTTGAAGATGCAGTCAAAGAAGAGAAATCGATTGAAGCAATGAATGAAGAAATATGAACAATATAAAAGAATGACACATGGGAGTTAGTGGACCTCCCACAAGGAAAATAATTTATTGGAGTGAAATGGGTCTATAATACCAAGAGAAACATTGAAGGCAAGATAGGAAGACACAAAGCAAGGCTAGTTGTCAAAGGATACAAGAAGCAACAAGGAAGAGACAATGAGAAAACCTTTGCACCAGGTGCAAGGATGAAAATAGTGCGGACAATGTTGTCTATAGCAGCACAACAAAAATGGAAATTTTATCAAATGGACTTGAAGTCAGGATTCTTGAATGGACGTTGAAAGAGGAGGTGTATGTTGAATAACCTCTTGGCTATGAAATAGACAGCAAAGAACACAAGGTATGTAAGTTGCAGAAAACTATTTATGGGTTGAAGCAAGAACCACTTGCATGATACAACAAGATTTATGCTTACCTGATGGAAAATGGGTTTGACAAGTGTGATGGTGAACCCACACTCTACATCAATGAAAATGACGGTAAAATTATTATTGTTGTTTTGTATGTAGATGATTTGATTTTTACTAGCAATTATGTTTCTCTCATTGCTGATTTCAAAGTAGTGATGAAAAGTGAGTTTGAAATGACTGACTTGGGTTTGTTGAGATATTTTGTGGGCATAGAAGTAAAGAAAACAGAAAAGGAAATTTTTATCTCACAAGAAAAGTATGTTGCAGAAATTTTAAAAAAGTTCAATATGTAGAACAACAAACCATCATCAACTCCAACTGTCATGGGGTTGAAATTGAGCAAGGAAGATTGCAACAAGAATGTCAATCTGACATTCTACAAAAGCATGGTTGGAAGTCTAATGTGTTATACTACAACTAGGCTTGATATAATGTATGCAGTAAGTTTGATATCCAGATTCATTGAGACACCCAAGGAGACAGATTGGCAAGCAGCCAAGAGAATATTGATGTATGTAAATCGAACAAAGGAGTATGGTGTTCTATACTCTGCAGCTGATGATTTTAAGCTGATTGGTTGCACTGACAGTGATTGGGATGGAAGTGTTGATGACAGAAATAACACATCAGGGTATGTTTTTCATTTGGGATCGGGACCCATCTCGTGGGCTTCCAAGAAGCAGGAAATAGTTTCATTATCAACAACGGAAGTTGAATATGTAGCAATAGTAGCAGCAGCATCCCAAGAGGTTTGGATGAGAAGGATGCTGAGGGATTTATGTCATGAACAAGGAAAAGGAACCAAAATATTCTGTGATAACAATTCAAAAATTTCATTGTCAGAGAATTATGTTTTCCATAAGAGAACAAAGCATATTGATGCCAAATACCATTTCATAAGGGAATTAGTTAACAATGGTGAAATTGTGTTGCAGCATTGTAGGTTAGAGGAATAGTTTGTTGATATCCTCACAAAGCCATTGGGACAAAAAAACTTTGTTTATCTCAGAAAGTGTCTTGGAATGATTGATGGAGACAGTTGTGGTTAAGGGGGAGCATTGGAAATAATCCCAACCAATGCCATGAATAAAGTCGCAGCATCCCACACGTGAATTGAGTTTTTTGTGTAGGGAAGGATAACGCCCAGGTTTTCAAATCTGGAGGTGTTTCATGGAAAATCCAAAAAACAGAGTACCCTATTTTTTCTCTGCGTTATTTCTTACCCACTTTTGTTGACTTACCTTTTGCCCACATACTGTAGCCTGAAAATTTTAAGGTTTACCCCTAAACGTGCTTCATCGAAACTTGTTCCCTCGGTGATGCAATCTGGTGGGACCCTCAACCTTACCTCATTACAAACTGCCACAAACCTTTGTATTTCTCTTTATCCCTTACCTTTCGCATTTCGCACTTACTGCAGTTTGACGCATCGTATCCTGCACTTCACAACTTTTAAGTTTTACCTTTTAAGCCCCACACCAAAACTTGTAATGTTTTGATGCAACATCATCATCGCACATCGCAAGTGATAAATATCGCACTTCGCAGGTTTTTCCGTTTACCTTTTTTATCCGCATGCACTTTACAAGATTTATGTTTTAACTTTTAAGCCACCCGCAGTTCTGCACTTCACATGTTTTACAACTTACCTTTAATCCACCCGCAAGTTATTTTATTTATGTTGTGATGCGATTTCAATCGCACGTGGCAAGCTCAGGAGGATAGCGCCCGCAAACTAAACATTTCATGTTGCGATGCAATCATGCCATCACACATCACAATCACAAGAACTTAAGGTTTTCCCATAAGTGCCAGTTAAAATTTATAATCGCCGATATGCGATTTGCGATGGAGGCATGGACATCATATGGTTTCGTAGGTGGAACCCATAATATTTCAAGTTCGATATTTTGTGTTTTGTACCTTGTTTGGTGTAGAAATAGAATAATCGAGTGAATGGATGATTTGTTTCTTACCTGTCCATTTTCGCATTGTTTCATTACCTGTCCATTTTAGAGAGTTGAATAGAAGAACAAATTTATGTCCTGTGTTCTCTGTCTGTCTGTGTGAATTTTATTTCCGCGTTTATCTGCATTCTCTGTGTTGTTGGGGAAAACACATCCCTCTGTGTTTATTCTCAATTTCCAACACTAGAAAGAATGATTAGCATTTCCAAAATATGCTTGTTTTCGTGTTATCTTCGTTGAGATGGAACAATCATTTTATGACAGCCATAAACTACATATTGTCGATCGTTTGTCCCTCTCTACTATTATTAAAGTTATAAATTAGAAAATCGTGAGATTGAACATGGCATCTGATATATTTTGGGTCTCGTTTTCGTTATTGTAATAAAGTAAAAAAACGAGATATTGAACGATGGAATCTGATTTGATATGTTAGTGATCGATCTACATTAACATGTCTATCTGCAGTAAGGATTGTTATAATCAATAAAATAATGATGTTTTCTTATGACTCTGAAGGATTAGTGAAAAAAAATGCATGCTTTCTTATATTGATATATTTAATTTTTTACTTTGAACTTACATTACATCCTACATATCACTGTGGAACTTTATGATTACAGATAGTCTATTATTGTTTCAATTTCCTTGACGTCATAAAATGAAAAAAATTATAACCTTGAAAAACAAACGATACATATTATAGATATTACTGACTAGCCAGTTCGCTCTAAAGCCTGGGGTCATGGGGATTATCGTGGCCTATCCCTGGGCTATGGCTAGATGATGCTAGGTGAAATGCCATCACTACAATGCCCTTCTTCTTTGCTGGCACATTTTTATTCATTGACTTATTGGGATGCCATGGAAAGATTTGACTTCCACTATCAATGTTGGCCAACATTTGAACACCCTTGATTTTGTGGGTGTGGTTATGATGAGGGCTATCCTTTATTGAGACTTTGAACTGAGTGACAGAAAGTTTATCCTTCGAGCTCTTTAGGTTGAGGTTTGAAGGCCACATGCCGAGCTTTCACAATGGAGGAGGATGGTAGAGCACATGATGGCATGAGAGCAGCCCATATTGACAAGAAACCAAACCTCATTGTGTATTTTCCAAAATCCAAAATTGTGATAATGAGAAAAGGAGAAGCTTTTCCTTAATAATAGAGCTCCAAGGGTGTTTAGAAAAACCGTTACAAAGAAAACAGTGTAGTTTATTTCAACGTAGATACTTGAAATACTGAGAGAGTGTGCAGGAATACTGTGGGTTAGTGTACCACAAGTGTTATGTCAAAAAAACCAAGCATACACCCAGATCCCTCAAAACCATGACATTAATATGACCATTGAAATGTATATGAAACCACAAACGGTTAATCATCACTTAATCATTCAGAGGCTGTGAAATTCACAACAAAGGGGTGGTGTAATAGAAGATCCTTTAATATGGAATGAAATGAAAACAACTTCGTTTGGAGGCAGTAAAAGAAACATGAACTAAAGTGTGGAGTATCTGTATCTTTGAGAATGAGTTCTATTTAAGGTATAACATTCCCCCTTGTCATGCATGGAAACCTTCAAGGCTTCACTCTAGCTAGCATCCATTTTGAATATTCCAGAAATTTGAATATTCTAGGGACATCTGATAATCATTCCGGTACTATCACATGTAAGACACACTGTACAATTCTCTTTCAACCACAAATAGACCTACTTTCTATCAGTATTTTAGTACAACTCGTGTATCGTTCCGCTTCAAGCCAGTATGTGTGCATTAGTTAATCGGAATAAGCTGTCTTCAAGTACATTCTCTAAATGGGCTCAAGAATATACCATGAATCTAAGGTATTGTCGTTTCCATTCCTTTTTTATTGACAAACAGAGTAACTTTTGTTTTATTCTTTGCTTAATTCAAAAGTTCAAAGTGCATTCCTCACGCCCTTCCATTAGTCAATGTGAGACGTGAGATTAAACAATTACATAGGTCGAGGGACCATGTGATCTATGTTTAAACTTATTTGAATGCATGTCTCATGCCTTGTACAAATCTGAATTTAATCTTCAATGGGAAGTGTTAGTTGCAAGAATGATCGGCTCTCGTTGATTGTCAAAATTTCTTATTAGCAATATATATTCTTCCTTCCTTTAAACTTCCTGTTTGGTGCTCTCTTTTTTCTGTTAACATGACAACGAGGAAAAATGTAATGATAGAATCTATTTCCCTGTACGTACCACCTCGTTCTCTCATTGTATTTTTTTTTTTACCAAGTACAATTTACGGGTCTCCATAGTCACAAGCATCTTTACAGCTTTCTCACGTTGGCGGGTGAATTCTCCAATGAATCTCCAACTGTTTACGGTTATTTATACATTTACGGCTTACATGGTAGCTATTAGGCATCTCATTCGAGAGCGGCCTTAATCATGATGTCCCACTTTGTAATAGTGCGGAACATGTAAGGCACTGGAAAGTTATAACCAGCCTTTTAACAATTGGATCGAAGGAAAAACTTTATATAAATGTCAAATTTTATAAACTCCATAGCTTTGTAAAAATGACGGAACAGCTATGTTGACTATAATATTTTAATAACAAAAATATTAAAAAAATACCAAACATTAAATCTTAAAACATATAAATAATAACATAATCTAAAAATTATTTATATTATATAAATAAAACAAAGTTTATTCAGTATATAAATCTAATTTTAAAACATAAATAATAATAAAATCTAAAAATTATTTATATTTTATAAATTTAACAAAGTTTTTTTAATAAGTAAATTTAGTAACATAAAGTAACTCATGATATATAACAAGTTGAGTAGGGCTTACTCGTTAAGAGGATCATTTCCTCCTAAGAAGTAGGTTCAAACCCAAAGAGGGTAGAGTATGTATGTCTTAGTAAACTTAGCAGTGAAAAAATTCCTGAGGAGAGGTGTGCCCCTTGTCCCACAAACAAGGAGGTCTCATACACCAATTTTGGGGTAGAGGATGTATGCCTTAGTAGACTTAAGAGTCTGTCCCTTGTCCCACAAATAAAGGGGTCTCATACACAAATTTTGGAGTAGAGTATGAATGTCTTAGTAGACATAGTAGTGGGTCCCTTGCCTGTATACAAAAGAGTCTCATACACCAATTTTGTATTTTGCTTGACAGCGACCTTAAAATTATATAATACTAATAATAATAATAATAATAAATTATAAAAATCCATGATATATAATTAAATTTATAAATTATAAAAATATAATTATTTGAAAAAAGAATAACTACATTTTCTAAAATAACTTTAATTTTTTAAATATAATTGTAATAGTGTTTGATAAACCAATTTTAAAGCATATATTAGGTACATTTTATTAATTTTGAAAAGTAAGAAAAAATATTATTTAAATTAATTTTTTTAATAAAATATTATTTTTCTTTTTTAACCTCATTTTCCAACGTTAACAACATATTGTACTTTACCAACGACTAGTTCTTCGATGATTATATCATTTGATCTTTTCTATAATGAAATTTAAAATTATCAATCGCCTTTGATATAATCATTTCTTCGAGTTAGCTTATGAAAGGATAGTAGAAATGCTGGTTTAGTATGATTAAGAAAGAAAATAGAGATTTTCTCAATCTATTATATAATATATATAAAATAGCTACAATTTTGAATCTAATTGACTGCTTCTTATTCTATAAAAATTTGTAAAAATAATTAATTTAGTAGATTCTTGTAGATGACTATTTAAAAAAAAAACTAAAAACTAATGAGTTATTTTAACGTGCTAATGTAGATATTTTTAAAAGACACCTTATGAATGATTATTTTAAAGGTTCCAACTAGAACCAAGGATCTACTGAAATATGATGTTCCAAATATATATTTGTCTATATTGAATCTAAAAATGTGTGTTATGAGTCTATATTGAATCTAAAAAAGTTTGTTATGAGTGATTATCTCAAACGTCCCAAATAGAATCAAAGTTCCATCCCAAGGAAAAGGATCTACCAAAATTTGATGTTCCAAAAATATATTTGTCCATATTATATTAAAAAGTTTTTTCAAATGAGATGGTATCAATGAGAATTTCTCCCCAGAATTAGATTTGAAGGAGTAAAAAGATGTAGATAGTAGAAGTGATAAAACTAAGTCCACATATTGGGTCATTTCCATGATAAGCCATCAAGAAATTCCCAAAGATTTCTAAATTCCCAAATATTCCTTTGATTTATAACTACGGATGCCCACGTGTATTCCATCACACGAAGAGTCCTTAACATAAAAATTAAATATGTAGATAGCTCTAATGGAAACCATTTAGTGTGGAATATATCTTCTTCCAAATATAGTTGAGTTTGAGCTGGGTATTGTCTAAATATTCCATGAATCCATGAAAGGTAGTGCAGAAAAATGTTCCATTTATCTCCATAAAAACCAATCATGAATATAGAGAGCCTTGAAAGATTCGTTCCAAACACTAACAATGAACTTTCAATGTATATATAGATGAGGAATAGTTACCTATCCACATAAACCACATATTCACTTCCTATCCACATAAAACACATATTCACTCCAATGCCAGATTTGTGATCATCATATATGAAAATATTTCCCATCAATAGCAAACACATTGACGTAATTCTTTTAGGTGGACATTTATGTAATTCTTTTAGGTGGATAAAGGACGTACCACAACTATTTCCATCACTAGATTGAGATAGTATATGTATCTTTAACCAAATCCCCGTAAGAATAATTTGTAATGTGTAATTCACCTAAAATGTCATACACCCACTCTAATTCATCCTTCGAATCCAAAATATTGATAATCAACACTATCAAGAAATGGTGGTTGTATATATATTATTTTACAGAGATAATATGGATCTACCTGAAACATAGATGGAGTGAATCATATATTTACGGAGAAAAATTCCCATACAATGCATTTTATTCAATCCTAATCATACTAGTTGTACCCTGCTAACATTCCATTATAGAAATTTATAAATGAGAGGAAATGAAAGTTTGAAATTTCTTAAATATATTTGTGTTTCTTTCCTATCCAATTGATTATGATCCTAGTTTCAAGTTTATATCAATAAAAATGCTTAGCCATAAGTTGGGTTTATTAACCTAAGTTTTGTTTATTAATGAAATTAGGAAAAAAAGAAATTACTTTACACATACCAAGATATTTTTTAAACCCTAATCATCACACTCACTTACTACGGAGAGATTTCCTCTTGAATTTCGTAAACCAAGATCATTGTGCTCCATAATTCCTCTCAAAAAGTAACTAAACCACTATGTTATGATATATTCTAAAATTCCTTTTGGAATATAAGGCATTAAGTGGCAATAAAGTGGAGGCATTTTCATGGTGGATTTAACCAAAATTAATTATTATTTTCTAATTATGATAGTCATTGTAGTTTTATATAATTATTAGGTTAAATAAAAATAGTCAATGTATTTAAAATTATCATTCAAGTTCTATTAAATTAAAACTATCATAGTTGATAAGGAAAATAAATCACCACTCTAAGAAAAAAAGGAATTTGCAATAGACACTTGTCTATTCATTTATGTTCTGTGGTTGTTTCTCAATTACACAAATCGAGTATATATAAAATTCTTAATATTTCCAACTAAGGCACATATCATAATAGTAATATATGATGGAAAAATGAAATATTCTTTAGAATATTTCTAATACTTTTTCTACTAATAGCTTTATGGGTAAACTCTATTGGTTAGGGAAATTATTGGTTAAGTAAACTTTATTGGTTAGGGAAATTATTGGTTAAGTGTTACCCATAAGGAGCTTAGAGGTTCAATTCCCTGATTCACTAGTGACTACTTAAGATGCATAAGTAGGCATCTATAACTTATAGCAGTAGAGATTGGAATCCACCCATGTCTTGCACCTACAACGAGAATTTTCACTACACTTCTTAACTTGGCATGAATTGCACATCCACTTAATCCTTCTATAACTAATAGAAATGCATATAGAGATATGTTTAAGTAATTCATTTTCTTACTACTACTTTGTAGTATTTTTCCTATAACCTCTTTAGAGTTCCAAATGATTCATTCTCAGTTTTCATGATTCAACAAAGTTATGTATAATACAATTGTTTTTCTCGCTCAATAATTCTAGTGGTGTCTAGGACCATAGAGCATAAACTCAAATGTGCTCCATATTAGCCTAAAAATTAAAACCTTATCTTTATGTAACAAGTGAATCAAAATTTGTTAGTGTTGATCTTTTCCAAAGCTTCTTTGTCTAATAAGCCAATTGCAGTGAGTTCGAGTAAGCACATATACGATTTATTATAAGCTTAGTGGATATAAGCAACTTTATCTAACTTCCAACCTCTTCCATGATACAACTTGAATACATCCTATATATTTTTCATGAAATTTGAATATATCAAATACTCTAACATGATATCTTAGAATACATTTCCTACCATATTAAATCCTTATTTTATTTTTTTAAATAAATTCATATGTTACCTCAACATACACTTCATACCTTGTTAAATCTTTATTTTATTTTTTTAAATAAAGTCATATAATTTTTTTACACATCATATAATTGAATGATGTGATTTAAAATCTAACTCTGAATGATGTGATTTAAAATCTAACTCTGGTAGTTTACCTAATTCCACTTGGGAATTTTGTGATTTCAAATGTAATTCTCTTGACCTCTTTGTGAAGGAAGCTTCTCCAATTATACTTGGGTTACATGGTTAATGTGTAGAAGTAGATCCATAACCAAATAACTAAGTGAATTTATATATATTTAGGGATATGTAAATGTATTGCTATGATAACTAGATTTGTATTGAAATTCTTGCATATTTTCATGGATATTCAAACTAGAATGATTAAATATTAGGATTGGTTGATATTGAAGATACATTTAATATAATGTGTATCTATTATTTTTTGTAGAAGCATTTATCAATGTTAGTTTGTTATGTGGAACTAATCGTTTGTGGAGATCAATGGCTCAATTTATAATAGTGTACGGAGGCCACGTAACAAAAATCACAAGATATCTTTAATATCAAAGCGACATGATCACAAGAGATCTATAATATAAAAGTGATCACAAGAGATCTATAATATAAAAGTGATATATAGTCTGGTGTGATTGGTATGATTGACATATCACTAGTCAGTAGTGGTTCTATTGTTGTCTCCATTGGATCATATTTTGAGACAATTATATTCAACGACCACTGTTAGTGGTGCCCACAGAAAACCAATATACTTGTTTGGGTTGTGCCAAGGCGTGAGATTGAATTCGTTTGTAAGGAAATTATAATCCATTATGGGTCTCAAAATCGAGTGTTTCCCATGGTAGGAGATCGAAATTTAGATCTGCCAAACATCACAATTTTGGAGAACTTTGAAGATGTCTCGTCTTATCATCCATCGCCTTAGCTCAAGTTGTCACTCTTTCGTCGGACGAAAGATCAAGAGTAAAACGCAGAGTTTTCATGCCAAAAATCTCAGACGATCTAGTTGGATCCAAACATATGCAGACTCCTCTCATGGTTCTACGTGTCCATTCCCAGAAGGGACTGCAAGAGCACTTACATTTTTAACATATGACACTAAAAGACGTCAAATTTTGAGACACAGTTGGAAAGGTTAATATTTGTATTTGTTGTGTATTTTAAAAATAGAATGCATGTGGGGTAGAGGAATGATTATGAAATATAGTTTGGCTACGAATTATATGATACTTTTGCATTTTATATGCGGCTATAAAATTGGCAAAAAATGTTTGTTCTTTCACACCTATCATCAATAACGTCTTCTTTGCACTATTTGAGGTAATTTAGAAGTGACTGACAATTATTATTTTTGGAAGAAGGGAGAGTGGTTTAGTTTTATGATTGAGATTAAACGGGTGTTTTCACTTATGTTTCAACTAGTGGTTATTTTAGTTAAATTCATTTTCCAAATTATGATAATGTTCAACAATTTATTAAGGTGGGTAAAAGATTGCAAGAAGAGGAAAAATAATCTTAGCAGAGGATGCAACACTCGTGATTTAATTCCATATTGGTATGGATGAAATAGTTATCAATATTTATAGTTTGGATATCTGAATGATAATGTTTTTTTCCAAAATCTTGTTGACAATGTTTATACTAAGTACAATTTTATGAATTTTTTGGAGCAAAATTTTTAGGATCTAGCATGTTTAGAAAATATCTTCTTACAAAATAAAATTTGTAGGTTAAAGGAGAAAAATTCCCAATAGACTAAAGAGGTTTCTCATTTAAAAGCTTCTATGGAAATGCTTCATGAATAAGTTTCCCCTCTTCAAGAAAACAACAACAAACTATTGGATCAATAAAAAAACTTTAAAATCATATCATGATGTCTTGCTACTATAATTGAACAAGAAAAATAATATCCTTCAACGCTTATATAAGCGCAAATAGAACATTGATCTAGAAATGATTCCAATGCAAAATGCTTGAAGGAATACTACTACTACAAAGTAGTTAGGCTCACCTTCCTACGCCCTTCATGATGTTGATTTCCATGCTTCATAATGTTTATTTTTAGAAGCCTAATGTTGATGATTATGAATCATCAACTGTCTTTGTTTCACTCATATTTAAAAAACTCATTGTCGGTCTCAGGTCCCAAAGTGCTAATAAAAATGGGTTATACTTAAGGATGGCTTTCCTCAAAGAGATTTCTAGTGCTATATCCAAAGTACAACCAACTCGAGCAGGAGTTGGATATGATATTGAATCTATGAACCTAGTTCTTACATTCGAACTTATTGAATTTGTGAAGTTTCCTTTTCAGTTGTTGGAAGTGGCTTTGTTGTGAAAATTTAGGAGATATCTAATAGATCCATTGAAAACGGTAGTGTTTTTGCACTATAAGTTTTTATTTTATATATAAAAATAAAATTAAACCACATCAACATCTTGATCGGAACCAGAGGAGTTTGGTTAGAAATAAAAAATCAGGTAGTTATGCATTCAACTCATTATGGAGACTCCTAAAGGCTTGAGCCATGGAATAGTTCCAACAATAAAGATTGATTGTGGTTGGATTCATGAATGGCATGAAATCATTTGAATAAGTGTTTCTAGAGTCCGCATTATTTTGTAGCATGATGTGCCTAGTTCTAGAACATTCCTCTTCTTTGTTGTTTATTTTTATTTCTCCCTTAGTTGTGTTTTTGTTTAAGGAGGGGAACCTTAATGATGAGTAGAGCATGTTTTGTCTATAAACTTGCTTGTATTATATTTCTATCATATTGATAACATTTATTTATTTATGATGATGGTAATATTGTCCAAATTTCTCAAATATTGGTTATATTTTTTTCATTAGTTACATTCAAAACAAACTAATGGAGAAGGTATGCTAAGTAATTTTTTTTACTCCAAGCTTAGTTTTTTAGTTTTCTATACATTCTATTTGGAGCTTTCAATATTTAAAGGCTTTATTGTTTAGTTTTTGGTTGGTGGTGATTTCTTACTTTTGAATCCTTTATTATGGTTCATTATTAGCATCTATCTAAAGCATTTATGTATTAGTTTTTATTGTTTGTCGTTATTGTGCCTTTGCAACATCTTCTACTTGAGAGTTGTCCAAGGAGGTTTCTTGGTTCTCATCTTTACATTTCTTTGTACTTTCTAATTGGAGTGTGCTTATATTCTTGTAGTTTTATGAATTTTTGTGAGATATTTAGTTTCAACCTCCATGTTCATTTGAACACTTCCATATTTCTCTCTTTTGGAGAAGAGGTAGCCTCCTATGATTTCTTGTCCTTTTCTATGTGGATGAGAGTTTGTACTTGCTTATATTATGAGGCCTTGTTGGTAGGAACCAATATATCCTTATTTTTAATTCCTACATTTCTCCCAAGGGGGGTGTTAGTGTTAGTGTTTTTCAGTACTAATTTTCTGGATGAGCCAATAATAGTAATTTTTAAGCTAAAGTGGGAGTTATTATTTGCCTAGTTCTCATACCTATATTTAGCTAGCTATTGACCTCTTCCATTCTTATAAATGGAAGGAATTTTTACATATTTTTTAAATAGTGTGAGTATATCAAATATTATTACATGGTATCATTATCACATATTGGAAGAATAACACAATGCATTATTGTTGTACTTGAAAACAAAGGACAAGATTGTTGCAGGTTTGTAAGAGTGCAAGAAAAACCTTGAGCTCAAAGTTAGTCAATTAGAAAATTTCGAGAAGAAAACTATTACTGATGAGCTTCTAACCTCATCTCTTCATGCTTCTTATTATGTTCTTTATTTTACACTTGATGTGATAATGGGGATTTTTCTTCACCTAATTTTCAAAAGCACACAACCTATATTGGGTCTCTCAATTTCAACCAAAATTGGATATACCAAGAACGATTTGGGAATAATATATAGGAAATATTTGTTGCAATTTCCTTTTAAGTCCACTCATATAGATCATGTGTTATATATGTTGTTGATACTACCTCATTTCATACATCTCATCCCATTAAATTTGGAAAGGTATGTACACTAGAAATTGGTTGTTATAAGACTAGTCTAGTACTTACTGTGTTGTGTAGATTAATGAAATGGATGATAGATTCATTGGAAATGATATTTTTGTTGCATCACATTAGAAATTTAAACTGACATAATATAAATTTGAGGCACATTATCATCCTCATATTCAAAAGAGGAATTTATGAAGGAATAAAAAATCAACAATGTGATCACCACAAATTCTTGCTTCCTAAGTATGATGATGATGGAGGTTGTTAATCGTTGTTAGTCCATAGTTATATTAGTGGATGAAAAATAATGTTGTCATTATTGTTGGATGTGTGTTATATTCTTTCAATGACTAGTTTCAAGTGAGTCGGGTGGGGGGGGAGAGAGCCCCCCCTATTTGTTTTTCTAGGTGCAGCAACGAGGTCACAGGGGGGGGGTTAGAACCCCCCATGTTCATTTTTATGGGTGCATCAAGTGGGTCACAAGGGGGCACAACCCCCTATTTAGGGGGTTTTTGAGGGGGGCGGTAGCCTCACTACACAGTGTCCAGGGAAGTACCCCGAGAATATTTTTTGCACCCTATAATAGGTGAACATACCTAGCTATGGTTTTGTTCATGGGCTTGCACATGGTTTTGGGCGTGATTGTTTTCTTCTCATGGTATTTTGTATATCCAATCAACTGAACTACGATTTGTTCTAATCTACGGTTTATGGATTGGATTTTATGAATTCTTTGACATACATATATAATCATTGTAACATTAAAATGAAAATAATGAAAAATAAGTCAGGTAGTCCCGATTTTGGGATCTAGGAGAAAATATCTTTGTATATATTTTTTATGTTTTATGTTCTCACCATTGTATATATTTTGTGTTAAGAATTCGTTTGTAGGTACTTTTTGTACAGGGTTAAAACATACATTTGGTATTAGAGAAGTTTCGACTTCAAGGGGACGCATTTTCTATTGAGTGGCTTTGCTCGAGCCTGTGGTAGACCCTCTTCTGTCAGAGATTTATGGGATTGATTCTTTCTGTGAAAGAAAATGGCAAGAAATGGAAATATAGAGATAGATAAATTTAATGGTTATAGGCTTGAGTTGTGGGTGTTCAATATGAAGGATCTGGTGGTGGATAAATATCAGTGGATCACAGTAGATCCAGGTACTAAATGAATGACAATGTCAGATTAAGACTTGGAAAAGTTGGATCAGAAAGAAAATATAAAAATACGGTTGTGTATCTCAAATTCAGTATTGTTGAATGTATCATGGGACACTATAGTGAAGGCTTTGTGGGACAAGTTAGGGAATTTTTACCAATCTAACTCTCTAGTTAAAAAAATGTTGCTATGGAAAAAATTGTATAACCTAAGGATGAAGGATGGATACTCAGTGATAGAACATATGACCTCCTTTAATATTGTGGTAATGCAGTTGTTATATGTTTATATTCAAATTTCAGATGAAGATAAGTGCATCATTTTACTATGTTCTGTAACAGATTCATGGGATGGTATGGTTGTTGCAATATGTATCAGTACACCTACTTTGAAGTTTGACGAAATAGTCTCATCCTTGTTATCGAAGGAGATGAGATGAAAAAATATAGAGGGATAGAATGGATATTCCCTGTTTGTACAAGGAAGGTCCCATAATAGAAACAAAACTAAGTTCTCTAATGGGAGATCTAAATCTAGAGGGATATATAAATCTCTAATAAAACCTGTAAAGGTGTTATGGAAATGTGGAAAGGAAGGGCACTTCAAAAACGATTTTTGATCTAGGTTTATATTGGTGGCCACTTGCTTATTCCACTTGGACCCCACCATTGTTTCTTTCAGTATTTTAGTTTCCTTAATTGTAGCACAATTTACTATGTTTGGAAATTTTTCGGGTCCTGAACTTTCGGATCAATTTTCAGGCCCTAAACGACATTTATTTTTGGAAAATCATCTCAAATGTATATTTCCAATGTGGTATCATGTGTTTCAAGAAACGATCGTATTGAAAATTTACAACCCCAGGAAATTGATGTACCAATTTAACCCAATGGGGCCATAGTTTGGTTTTTCATCTCCCATGGTTAGGTTTTTCGATGTTTAGGATTTTCCATTGTTTCTCAATAATAGATAGGCCTTCGAGCCTCATTGTAACAAAATTCAGAGGCTTGTATCCACCACATCACTTTTCAAATATAAGCTACCAACACCTTAGCTATTTTACTTCCATTCTATCTATAGGCATATTTCAGTTATGTGATATTAATGAAATGAACACTTATTTCTGCTGTATCTCTATGTTTATGTGTATTTAGGTATTTTACTTTTTTCTTGCATAATTTTGGATCAGTGGTAATAGAGTGGTCTTCTCTTTCTCGATCCTTCTTTTCATGTCCCCAACGAGGTCATGGTATAAGAAGTTAGGGCTCAATCTATTTGAACCTTTGCAAGTTCAGCCTCAAAAAAGTCGATTACCATCCATGGGGAACGAAAAGAAAGATGAGGGAGCAAGAGATCCTATCAAAATATTTCTTGAGGAGGCCATCAAGAAATAAAGGAGTTTGATGATTGATAAATTTTCCTAGATCCTTCAACATCTGCCCACTGGTGGAGCATCTGCATCCAACAACCACTCTAGAGGTGCAAATCCTTTTAAGGTACAAGTAAACATGGACATTCCCATATCAGAGGGGAAAATAGATGCAGATGTTGTAGATAGATGGTTGGATCTATTATAAGGGTATTTAATGGTTCATGACTTTTCCAAGTGGGAAAATATTACATTTTTACTCCTAAGATACACCCCCCATGTCAAGGATTGGTGGGAAACCTACTATGAGAAAAAGGACAAGAGGGAACCCTCTCTATTTTTGGCTGCATCCACTTGGGATTCTTTATGAGGCCATCAAGGAAAAATATTGTTCTGTGGGGAGCTATGATGACAAGTAAATACAATGGACTGTGATACAAGAAGAAAGGGATCAAGATGTGCATGAGTTTGACAAATTGTAGAAAATTCTTGTTTTTCCCAACCTCGGTTTTAATTATCACTTATTTCTCTTTTTGGTTAAATGCCCTTTCCCATATCCTTACATTCGACACTCGGAAAAAATAATTTTTATTTATTTGAAAGAAAGCAATGATCACTTTATTGAAAGCGAGAAATCACTTTCTATTTGAAACACAAGTTACTTTTCTTTGAAACACAAATTACGGAAAACTTTTACGGAGATGCTAAAGGCCTCTGAGAAATAAAACAAAACACACGGCAAAATTTGAAAACGGTCATTCAACACATTTGGACATTTGAGATTTTTGGTCAACTTGACAGGAAAAACCCTACAACTCTTGGGAAAACCGAGTCTTGAGCTCCTTCTTATTTACGAAAATACTTTTACGAGAGGCGAAATTACGGCCAAAAATTCCGGCCTTTAAACAACGGTACTTATCTCGATTTCCGTGCATTCACTCCTTGGAAACGATGCAAAACGGGAAAAACCAAAGAGGCCTACGGCATTTATGACGACATTAAATGTTGAATGAGCTTCTCGATTTTGTGCCAGTATGCGGCCGTCTTGCTGTGCAATTATACGGAAAACCAATTTGCTTCTTCTCCTCAAAATCTGCGCTCCTTTGCCTGTCGTACTTAGCGGCGTACGGGCGCTCTCACGGATTTCAATCTATTTTCCTAGCGAGTCTCTCTCCTCGATTTCTATGCCCCGAGAATCTGCCCAAAATTAAATCTTTGGGAAGGCTGTGTGGTTCTCATGAAAATTGTGCCTCTCTCCCTCGAAAAATGTGCCAACACTTGTTTGTACGGTTTACGCCTTGGAATCGTGCCTCCTTCTTTATCACGAACTTTAACAAAGTTTCATCGGTACTCTCTTTCTCCTCTCACCTTCGAGAAATCTCCCTTGCTCTCCTTCTCCTGCTCTCTCAATGTTTGCTCATGAAAGAATGAATGGCCAGGTTTCCTCCTTTCCTCCTTTAACCTAACCCCTAAGTGACTTTTTGAGGAATCCCTAAATCCAATGGTAGAGATAGATTGAGATCTATAGAGGCTGAGATAAATGCTCATAAATCTCACTTTCTATTTTTTAATTCACCCCACTTTAATAAAGACCCTTAGTCTTTTATTTCAAAGTCTTTTCCTTTCTAATTTTACATTGACTTTATTTAAAGTCACTTTAACACAATAACTTTATCACTTAAAGTCACTTTAAAATTAGATTTGACTTTATAACTATAAAGTCGGTTTAGTAACTATCACTTAAGTCACTTTTAAATTCGTTACAACTGTAAAATTTACTCAAAGTTACTTTAGGAAGAAAAATTAATTCTTTTGGACACTTTTCCCACTGAGCCAAGATGTCAAGCCTTGGGAACCACGTCTCCGTTACCAAATTTCAATACTCCCTCTTCTGAGGAAGGTGTTCTCACCACACCCATCTTGTCTCTGAAGTAGACATGCTTGCCCCCGTGGTAAGGCTTTGGTAAGAATATCACCTTTGCTGCTCATCGATTGGGAATATGCTCGAAGCTTCACGGCTCCTTTCGAACATAGTCTCTGATGAAGTGATATTTGATCTAGATATTCTTTGACACATCATGAAATCTTTGGATTCTCAGTGAGTTTAATGCAACTACGATTATCACGGTAAATCATGAAGGTCTCAGCAGTGACTAAATAAACCAAACAACATCTTGCGAAGCGGATGGCCTCACAACTAGCTAGGCCCAGGCACCGCCATATACTCTTGTTTAGCTGAACTCAATGCTTTCTTATTTCTTGCTTTATTTGAACCATGACACAAGCTATAGAACCCAACCATGACACCACTGAAGTGCTCTTCCTATCGAAGCACAGCTTTGCCCAATGGAATCGGTGTAACCTGCCAATCTCACTCCATCCCACCTTTGTAGTCCGGACCATAATGTGTCCACACCCAAGTATCGCAAAATGTGTTTTGCGGCCACCCGAGTGAACCTTCCTAGGCTCACATAAAGCTGGCTCATCGTGTTATTCAAAACAAATATCTCTGGTCTAGTGTTGACCAAATACATCAAGGGAACGATCGGTACATGCATGCGATGTGGGATCCACGACTCGAATCGAAGCATGAAGCTTCTTCCGGTTGGTGATCATCGGTGTCGACATGGGTCCTACAATCCTCCATGTGGAATGCGCGAGGATGTCCACAGCATACTTCCTTGTCCCGGAAGAAATGCCCCTCCTCTGCACAACCTCCAAAACAAAAGTAATGCATCAAGCCAATGTCCTTCATCTCAAACTTCCGTCACAAGATCTCTCTTGCGATTGCTCTATGAGTCTCTGTTTTTGTAATGACTAGGTCATCCACACTCTGACACCGAATGAGAGGCTCCTCACCTATCACAATAGTAAAGTTCGGATGCGCACTCACTCTTTGTAGAGCCATCTTCTGCAAGTAAGTATCTATCTGGAGTACCAAGCTACGGGGCTTGCTTGACCATAAGAGGCCTTCTTCGGTGCGCACACATGGGACTCTTCCCATGCACCTCAAAAGCCACATGTTTGCTCGATGTACACCTCCTCTGTATGACCATTGAGAAATCTTTGTCTTCACATCCATCACAGTGGATTTTCCAACCCATCTCTCTTCTTATCGATATAATGGAGCGGATCGGGAGTATATCGAACCCGCGAGGAGAGAAGGTCTCACCTCATAATCAACTCCCTCTACACAGGAGAACCCTCTAGCCACAAACCTCACTTTGAATTTCTCAGTCTTGTCACAGGCATGCTTTACCTTGTCGCATCTGGAAGTAACCCACGGATTTTCCCTCGGGCCTCGGCACCTCCCAAACATCATTCTTCATGATGAAGAATACTCCTCCTGCATGGCCTCTCCGAGACTGTGGCTAGCTCACTCCTCATAGCTAGAGGCTCGAGAGTCAAGGATCTTTGGTAGCCATTGCCATATAGCTAAAACCTCTCGAGGTGGTCTTGCTCTCTCGGCCGGCCTCTTAGGCTCGACGCGGATGTGGCATCTCTCAAAGGGTGTCTAGGAAGCCACTTGAAGCTCCCTCTTCCCATGGTGCACTTCTCCAGCCAGGAGAATAAAACTCCTCCTCCTCAACATCGGGGCTTTGAACTCTTGAGCATGCATGCATTTGTCCTCCTGTTTTTGGTACTTTTGTAGATGTTTGAGGTGCGGGTGTGGGCTTGTCCATGTCGATTGGACTCCCCGATTGAAGCTGCTTTGTGGGTGCTCGTGCGCATAGCTCCACCCCTCTCGACTCTGCGACCCTCCCCAGCGACGGACCTGACATCGTCATAGATGTACCTCAGGATCCTCCCGATCTTTTTGCCCACTTTGGATCCCTGCCGGCGACTCAAGTGCTGGCCGGGGAGTGCAGTGATCCCGGATACTCTAACTCCCGTGACCTCACGAGGCCACTGTCCTCCTCGAACTTCACATCATTCTGACAACAACTTTCCTACGCGCGCGAGGAATGTAAATCCAAAGGCCTTGGATGTCTCACTATAGCTACAAAGATACCCTTCTGCGGTGGGCTCTAGTTTGTCCTCTTCTCCTTGGGTATACAGGAGTATATCGTACACCCAAAGATACGAAGATGACCCATATCGGGCTTCTTCAGGGAAAAAGCCTCCTCCCGAGAGTCATGTGCCCCCAAGAGCCACGATGCGGACTCCTGATGCCGCAAGTAAAACGAGGCTGTGTTACGAGGCCTGCGCCCACAAAAACAATGGCAACCCCTGATCATGTAACATGGCTTTGTGACCCCTCCAGGTGGATCTTTTCTTCCTCTCGCAACCCCCAGATTCTGTGGGGGTTGCTGAGGCTCAGTCGAGCTCCCTCCTAATGCTGCCTCCGCACAATAGTCAACAAACTCTCCAAAGGTGTACTCCTCCTCCATTATCAAACCTCGGGACTTGATCTTAAAACCTGTCTGTGTCTCCACAGAGCTACGAACTCTAGAAACCGCTTGAACCTCACTCTTGGTCTTCAAGAAATAAATCTGGAGTCCTCACGGAGTGATCATCAATGAATAACATAGTACTCATATCCCTTCAAGGAAACATGAGACATCCGACCGCTCACGTCGGAATGAATCAAATCAAGTATCCCAGTCGCTCTGCTGTCACTGCTGGGAAAAGGGGATTTGGCAAACTTTCCCATCGCACATCCTCTGCAAGTATCAAAGTGATCAGTACTGAACTCTGGCACACCTGTAGTGATCTCCCGCAAGGTCCTCAAGGCTCCATGATGCATGTGCCCCATCCTGCGGTGCCAAATCTCACACTGCTCAGAACTGCTAGCTCTGCTGTCGATACTACTGCTCAATGCCAAAAGGGACTGAAATGCAAACTTGTACACCTTTGCATGGCATACACCTATCACTCTAGCTGAATCAGCTGGAGTGCCCCTGGGATACATCAACACCTGTCCTCCCCTGAATAGTATCTCATATCCTCTGTCCTCCAAAGCTGAGACGGATATGAGGTTCTTCCTCATCCCTGGCACATAAAGAACATCCGACACCTTCAAGGGAGGTTTGGACTCCCTCTGAAATGTCAATGTTCCCACACCGACTGCTCTAACAACTCTGTCATCACCGAGTACTACCTCTACATCGGTGCCACTCTCTGAAAGCTCTAAGAAGTACTCACGGACTCCTGTCATGTGACGTGAAGCCCCACTGTCCACATACCAGATACCCGAAGATGCTCCGCTAATCGAGGGAAATGCATGCTCCCTCTGAACCTCTATGGCAGATAATCCCGCACTAGAGGACTCACACGCAGTGAACCCAAACTCCCGGTCAAAATGATCTGAAAAGTCTCAACCTCTGCTGAAGCTGCCATGCTCTGGTTCTTCCCCTTCTTCTTCTTCTTCTCCGGACACACAACTGCATAGTGTCCCATCTTCTGACAATTCCAACACTTCGCTTTGGAATAGTCCTTCTGTGTGTTATCATGTTTACCTTTACCTTTGCCTTTGCCCCCACCATTGCTTGTGGAAGCCTGCTTCTTCCCTTTGCCTTTCTTGCGTCCTTCCAACAGTGCTACATCCTCATCCTGCTCAACTGGCTTGGCTGCCCCAAGCTGACCTTTCCTGATCTCTGTCTGAATGCAATCATCCCAAAACCTCTCCCATGTGGGAAGGGTCTCACATGCACAAACCCCATCAGCAAAGTTCATCCATGAACGGGGGAGGCCATTCACTGCAATCCGCACCAACTCAGTGTGTGGAATGGTCTCTCCAATCGCTGCCAACTCATCTCTCACATTAGTAATCTTTGTGAGATATCCAGCTACACTATCATTACCCATCTTAATGGTCTTCAGCTTCTCCTTCAGGACCATTTTCCGGTTCTCATTGGTACTCTGGTAGAGATTGGACAATGCTGTCCACATCTCATGAGCATTTCTCTTCCCTCTCACATGAGGAATACAATGGTCTTTGATTCCGTCTAGAATCAGCCTCTTACCCTTGTTGTTCTTTTTATTATATGCTGCCAACTGAGTAGCATCAGTAGGCACATTCACAGGGTTCTGTGTGGTATGCACCATAATGTCCCAGACTTCTACCTCCTCAAAGATACTCTGCATTCTCTCCTTCCAAATGTTGTAATTGGAATGCCCATCCAACCTATCCTCCACCCTCAGTCCCAAAGACATCCTGCTGTCCTAAAACTGAAAAATAGCACTGTTGTAGTAAAGGTAAAATTGTTGTTTGTGAAAAATCAGCTTGCTGGAATTTTCTGAGTGAAAAATCAGCAGGCTGTAATTTTCCTCCTTGCTGTCCCAAATTGCTATTCAGCACTCAACCTCTGATACCATGTAAAAATTTATAGTTTCCCACCCCGGTTTTCAGTTTTTCACCTTATTACTCCAAAATAGTTAAATGCCCTTTCCCATATCCATACATTTAACAAACTGGAAAATAACTTTTGCTGAAAACACAAATTCTGGAAAAATTATAGAATGCTGGAAAATGCAGAAATAAATATCAGCAGTAACAAACAGCCATTCAACACATCATAACACAGTAATTTTTGGTCAAGGTGACCCTGGAAAAACCCCCTACAACTCTTGGGGAAAACCAGTCTGGAAGCTTCTCTTTTATTTATGAAAAATGCTTTTACAGTGAGCAGTAATACACAGAAAATTACAGCAAACACAAAAATCACTTATCTTGACTTTCGTGCCACCCTCCACCTTGAAAAACGTGCCAAACAGCAAACAGAAATTTTTCAGAGAAATTACAACATTAAATGTTGTCTTAGTTGCCTCGAAAAGCGTGCCAGTAATGACCGTACGGATTCCGTACGGATGGGACAACAGCCCCCTTTCTCGATTTTCGTGCCCAGAAAAATCTGCCTTGAAAACCGTGCTCCTTGCTGCTGTTCCAGCTCTCGAAAACAGTGCTGCCCCTCTCTCGAAAACTGTGCAAATGTTATACGGACTTTCTGCCTTGGTTAATGTGCCAATGAAACTCTGCTGTACAGATTTTTCAGCCTTGGGAAGTGTGCCCTCTTGCTGTACGGACTTGCTGTGCTGCCTTTGCTGCTCTCCCTCTGCTCAGAAATTACTCTTCAGCTCCCTCTCCTCCTCTCTCAATCTGCTCATGAAAGAATGAATGACCTTTTCCTCCTTTTCCTCCTTTAACCTAACCCTAAGTGACTTTTGGGGAATCCCTAAATCCAATGGTTGAAATAGATTGAGATCTAGGGCTGAGATTAAATGCTCATTTAAATCTCACTTTCTATTTTTTAATTCACCCCACTTTAATAAAGACCCACTTAGTCATTTATTTCCAAAGTCACTTTTTCCTTTCTAATTTTACATTGACTTTATTAAAAGTCACTTTAAAATTAGACTTTGGTAACTTTATCACTTAAAGTCACTTTTAAATTAGATTTGACTTTATAACTTTATAAAGTCACTTTAGTAACTCTATCACTTAAAGTCACTTTAAAATTAGATTTGACTTTATAAAAATTATAAAGTCACTTTAGGAGAAAAATTAAATTCTTTTGGACACTTTTCCCTAGGCCAAATATCAAAGCCTTAGGGAACCACCTGTCCTCCGGTACCAAATTTCAACAGGAGCAAGCGGGACCAGGGGTTTAGAGGAAGGCGCTTATCGCATCGGGGAAATAGGATGAAAGGAAGTTCGGGAAAGAAGAAACTTGTGATTGTGATTAGGCCTTAGCGCTTGGTCGTAGCATGGGTCATATGTGGAGGAGGGGCAAAGGGATTTTAAGCCCTCGGGGATAATAGCTCCATAATGCAAAAGAGGCTATTTCAAGCCTAAAAAGAGGGGTTTTAAGGCTAAATGAAGGTTCCGATAGGGTGAGGAAGGGGATTTGAAACCAGATATGAGGGGAACACAAGGTTTTAAAGGGGAATTTTGCATAAAATGGGCTTTGAGGGGTAGATTATAAGGGGAAATGGGGAATATGGAGGGTAATTTAGAGGATGAAATGTTGAAGATGGAGGCCTTTTAAAGCAGTTCCCTTCATAGTAGAATAGCAAGCTTTGGACACCTTTGATGGAAACAGCAGTGAAGATTTTCTGAAGGATAAAAGACACATTAGACTTCAAGGATGATAGATTTTCATAGAAAATATTCACTTGAAGGCTTGGTCACAAATTTAGCCACCTTTTTGCCTTGTCAAATTATTATAGGTGGCTAACATACCCCTTTTCTGGACTGAAATGGACTATTTACGAAAAATGTATATGTTGACTAATCATGGTCAATAGAGTTCTCTCCTGCATTATATTATCCTTTTTCTGGATTGAGAGACTAAATTTATGAAAAAGTACAACCACAGAGTTTACTTATGTTTTTCTTCTCATTCCCTAAAAATGAAAAACACCAAGTTTCTCCTATACTGGACTCGTTAAAATTTAACAGTAAAGGACCTGTCGATTACAAAAAGGAACGAACCACTCCTTATTTGGGTTCGATTTTAATACTAAGTTGGACTCATCCGAAGGATGAGCTTATACAACAAGAAAATTTTATCCTCCTCAAGCTTGTCAAAAATAAAGAGGTACTTTCCAGTAATTGTGGGGGAAAAAAGAGAAAAGGAATCCATTTTTCACCCTTGTTTTTAAAAGCAGTATACCACTCTTGAACACGACACTTTTTGTCACACTTGTACCTAGGTTGTGTTGTACAGTACAACAACCCTCCCCATTTCAAAAATTTTAAAAGAAATTTCATTTAGAAATAGGTCCCCTTTCTTTTTAGGAATAAAAGAATTAGAGGAAATCCAATCATTTTGAATAAAAAAAATAAAGAGTTCATTGTTTCATAAATCACAAGTGCTTATAAACAAATGAAATATTGAAACTTTCCGATCCGATGAGATATAAAAACTTTTATCACATCAACATAATACATAAAGTGTTCATATTAAACAAAGTTCGATGTGATACAGTAATCGCAATCGCAAATCGCAAAGGTTTTAAGTTGTCACATTGTTTTGAAAAACTCCGATGCGATGCGATTCATCGCAAATGCATTTCGGAAGAGTAATGCTACATGGACTTGTTTATAAAATCTAATGCGATGGGCCCCATCGCAAATCGAAAATCGCAAAACAAAAAAGAAAACTCTTTTTGGTCAATTGCAAAACTCCAATGCGATGCGATTTATCGCAATCGCATTTCGGAGAAACAAACATTATATTCGCTCATTCTACAAAACTTCGATGCAATGGACCCCACCATCTTCGCAATCGCAAAATCGGTGAATATCATTTACAACTTACCCTCTTTGAAAATAGCCGATGTGATATACCATCATCGCAATCGGAAATCAGCGGAGATCATGATATGTTATTTGTTATCCCTGTTGAGAAAACCCGATGCGATCAATATTTAGTCTTTATTTTTATTTTTATTGCACATATGTTATTTATTCATCGCAATCGCAAAATTCAAAAGGGAAGTTTTTATATTCTCATTTCAAAATCGCCGATCTCCGATTGTATGTCATTATTAAATAAAAATCAAACGAATGATTGTGATTGATTTTGTTTTGAATGCGTGAGTGTGACTCTTATAGAGGGCATTTAAGTTTAAAACAGAGTTAATAAATCGCCATAACAAATAGATCTTTTCATACGGTTGTTCTCCTTACTTCATTTTTATCGTGTCTAAAAGCTTTTCTCATTTGCAGAAAAAGAAAATTCCTAATCCTCTCATTCGCCGAGCAAGTGAAATATTACTAGACGACAAAATGTCTAAAAGATCTAAGAAAGCAAAGGCCGTTGCCGCTGCAAATTTCGTTGCTATTCCCATAGTACCAAAAGAAAAACCAGCGAAAATTAATCTGGTTACAGACACATCATGTCAGGGTCTTGGAAAAATGACTTGGGAAGATGTATATAACCTGATTGAAAGAGAAAACCATAAGGTTACTGAAGTGAAATCAACAGTTCTTGATGAAGAAGACTCATATTTTGATTTAGAGACTGCTCTTAAAGTGCTCGCAAATTCATTCCTTCACTGAATTGCAGCTCCAGCAAACATTTTCCCTTATTATGATGTAATTCGGTGGGTGATAGACAATGTCACCATAAAAAATAGGACATTCGTTTCAGCTTCTGGAACAATATTTGGGTCTTTCAGAGCAAAGGATTTGAAGGCAATCTACCATCTTCCAAACCCTCAGAAAATCTACAACAAAGCCTTCATCAAAGATTTTGCTGCCGGTAATGAGACTCAGTCTGAACCAATCAGAGAATGGAGGAAAGCTCCAGAGAAGCATGAAAATGAATCATCAGGTATGTACTTCGTGGAGTCCCTTTCGCCTCCATATTGTTATGCTGCCGCAATGATGTGCAGGCTATTTGGAATTGATAATTCAGCTAGATTTTCAATACAAATGGTAACCTTAATCCATTCTGCCGTGAATTCTGAAATCATGGACTGGGCAGTTATCCTTTTAGATAAGATAGCCAATATAATCCTAGAGTATAGAAAGGATAAAGACACAGGAAACACAACCCCGTTTTACTTTTGTGTCTACATTTTAGATGCCGTATGTTTTAACTCTGAATTTCCCATTCTTGGTTGGAAATGGACCCCCAAAGATCCCGTTCCTATTCATATCTACCATAAGCTCTTATGGAAGGTGCATTTTAAAAACCATTTTTATAGAATTTGTCACGGTTTCCTCATCCCTGTCTCTCAAACCATTTTTGATCGATTTCCTCCCAGGCTTTATGAAAAAGCTAAGAATGATATATCCCTGATTGGTGACTGGTTCAGAGAAGAAAAATTTACTTATATCAGAATATTTGGGAGTATAGTGGAGCCCCATATTTTACCTCTGTATGTCCCAGAAAAACTGTTAGCACAAGAAATTTCCTACCAGTTAACAGTAGAAGGCATGTCAAGGAGTCTCAAGAATAACAAGAAACTAATGTGGCCTACTTTTCCATTTCACTGTGGGCATTATACACTTAATAACTTCATACATGCTAAGAAGGAAGTCATCAAAATAAGGGATCTTAAGCTCTCAACGGTCCCAGGCAGGCAGTATGACCCGAAAAAAGTAGCATTTTATTTCACAACTTTAGTTTCAATCGCTCGGTTTGAGCATGAGCCCGACAAATTTGATGATTTATTTGTTTCTATTGATAAATTTCCCCAAGTTTATGACTTGGCTAAATCCAAATTTCAGACTGAAGATATGAATAAATTCATGCTGTTTAAAAGTTAGAGACTGCTGAAAGCTCCTCTTGACCAGTTAAGAATTATTTTGCAAGAATCTGATAATATAGAAACAGAGCAGAAGGAAAAAGAAGATGCAACTAAAAAAGCAGGAAAAGAAGCATCTACTAGCAAGGGAAATGTACAGACTGAAAATGTAAGCTCAAGTGGCAAGCCTGATGTGCAAAAGGAGAATACTAGCAGCAAAATAGATGAACCTATTGGGAAAGGAACTACAGTTCAAACAGAAAAGGAAAGCACAGGTATTAAGACCAATGTGCATATTGAGAAAGAAAATACACGCAGTGAAGCTAATGTACAAACAGAAAAGGAAGATATTGGTAATAAGCCAAACAATCAACTTGAAAGAGAAAAGACCACTGAGAATGTGGTGGATTCTGCTGAAATTATTGTTTCTTCCCATTTGCTAAGTCAATATGAGCAATTCGCTCAGCAAATAGGATTACAAAATAATCCTCAAGTTGAAATGCTGAAAGATCAAGATATGGAAATCATTCCTGAGCATCCTACAGAAGAAATTGTGTTGAAAGTAGAAGAAATTCCTCCTCTATATATCTTTCATAGTCCTAAACATAGAGCTGTTGTCAGGAAACATAGGAAGAGAAGAAGAACAGATCAAGAATCACTTTCAACCTCACAGGTTGAATTTATGAACATTCTATGGAAAAATACTGAGGTGAATCCTTCAGAGGATCTCACCAAATTGTCACAATATGCAGGCGCCTATAGTGCAGCCACTATAGACAAGGCTTCAGAAGTCACCCAAATGATGAAACAAAAGGAAGTTTAGATAGCTATGCTGGAGGAACAAGCAACAGAAAATTAGCAAAAAATTATGCAGTTGGAACAACAGTTGCAAGATGAAAAGCTCAGATCTAAACAGTTGGAAGAACAAATTAGCATTGAAAAGAAAAATATTGATCAACAAGCTTTGAATAAGCAACAACAGTTAAGTCAAGAAGTGGCAAAGTTACAAACCCTACCACAAAATGAAAAAACTGCTAAGGTTGAACAAGAGAAAATATTCCAAGCAAGATTGGACAAATTTAGGGATTATCCTAAATTAGATCAATTTAAAACTGAAGCTCTTGAAACGAACAAACTATTGTCTCAGCCATTGAATGAACTATGTCAAAAGATGGCACAAACTAAGCCCTTATGTGAAATAACATCATCTCTTATATATGAAGGAATTAGCCTCAGGCTCGAATTTGATGATGCAGATGAGAAAATTTCTGAATTTATTTCATGGAAAGACTCAGAGCAGGGAAGGAATGCAAACCTTCCCAGGATTGAAGAAAGACACAAAGAAATTATGTTTATTGAATGGGAAAAGCAGTTGATAAAAGGAGAAACATCCACATCAAGAACCAAGACAATGATGAATAATATAACACAGTTGGTTAATGATAGCTTATATGCCACCAATTTAATTTCAGATTGTATCCCAGGTAAATTACCAAAGGTAAAAGAGATTGATTCTAGATGGAAGCAAGAATTAATCAATAAGAATCAGAAAATCAACAAACTTCAAGGAATTTCATGGGACATCATGTGAACATATCTAATCAAGCCACACAGTCAACAAATGGAAATTAAATGCCTTTCCAACGCCATCAGTTGCATCATTCCAGAGTTTTATGATGCCACGTATACTGGTCAGTTACATTCGAGGCTAAGTCATCCAACATAGGTCAAAGATATGCTCAAAATTTGCCACCTTGGCACATTGAACGCAGGAGAAAATCAATGAATATGTTTCATTTTAATATCGCAATTCTATTTCTAGATTTCCGATGATAGATTGTAGCAATAGTTTTAGTTATTTTGTTTTATTAAATTCGTATTTAAACCCCTTTTATGTATTTAGAAAGGGGTCCTGCATTTGTAATATTTTTTACTTGGATGTTATGTTCTTGTACTCCATTGACTATTATATTTTTTTATAAAGGATCACATCTGGTGGTTTATGTCAAATTATCTCTGAGAATTGCATTTCTGTACCTTAGATTATGTTTTACATTGAAGCACTGGATCTGGATATTGAATTGCATCAGGAAAAGTATCGAGATGAATCTGGTATTTCTATCGATTTACTGTTATTTTTCTTATGTTATGAGATATTCTCTTTAAAATTGCTATCATTTATATGTACTTGTTTTACAAATATTTCTTTATACATATCATTTCTGAGTGTATAGAAATATTTCATCTTTCACAATATATACAAATGATATATAAAATGATGAATGCAATGTGTTATTATAACTGTGTTTAATTTCTCAAACAGAGTTATCATTATTTGATACTGCATATTTCAGTTAAATTATAATACATTTTCATGGTTATTGATTTAATTGAAACAATCTTAAAGTTGTATTCATATTTGACACCTGGGTTAGTTTTAGAATTATTTATGAGTTATAGATTAAATTAGATATATTATTTTAGTCATTTTAGTTCCATTTTCCACTCATCCAATCATCCCATTACCAACCCATTTAGTTATTAGGAAACTAGTCCTATAAATCCAGTTAGAGCCACCACACCAAATGGAAAAGGAGCTATCCTAAGGTCCCGACCGGGTGGTTTTCCCCCAATGTTTGAAACAACGATTTTCGAGGCTTCAATAGGTTGGGAAAATTCTTTGTCTAACAGTTAATCAAACCACATTGAAAGTCTTCAGCCGGTTTCTGGGTATTAGCTTTAGGTCAATTGTTACCAAACCATCTGCAGTGTCGTTATGTGTTCAAGAGACAATTCAAATAAACCATTCATTGC